>PVJS01020939.1:0-32064 GCA_004027185.1 Glis glis
TGGTGGCTCACACTTGTAATCCCAGTACTTGGGAGGCTGAGACCGGAGGATATGGGTTCACGGTCAGCCTCAGCTACACAGTGAGGCCCTCTGCAACTTAGTGAGACCTTGTTTCAAAATAAAGATAAAAAAATAGGGCTGGGGGTGTAGCTTGGAGGTAGAATGCCCCTGGGTTCAATCCCCAGTACCACAAAAAAAAAGGTATAAGATTCAAAATGATTTCAATGAAAATCAGAGTAAAGTTCTTAGTCTTCTGAAGGCAAGAGAAGCCTGATTTGCTATGATTTTGAACATTAGCACTAAAAGTAATAATTTCATACATTCATAAACCATTTGTTTTACAAGTTGGTAAATGCATTGATATGTAACAGCTGAGTCATTCTTTAACATTCCAAAAGAAAAAAAATGAATACAACCTAGTGGATAGGCTTATTTTTATTTGTTTTGTTTCTTCTATTTACCAATTCATATAAGCAGTGAGTTTTACCTCATCTCATTGAAAAGTACATGGGTTCAATATATTTCTTCATATATCCTACAAATATTAAATATGTACAAACATCATGCTAGATGTTGGCTATAAAAAGATGAAGAAGAATGCTCCACCTGTTTAAAGATCATGTATTTTAAGAGAGTATTGTCTGGTTCTCTTATTATGCCTCTGAAGGCATAGCGTGTGTATTTATTTATAGGTTGTTACAAAAATTAATTCAGCTTTTTGTATAAATTATTATTCTTACTTAATGCACATATACATTTCATTAGTATTCAATAAAACATAATTTATGTCTTATAAATCTATGCTAATAATGAGGGAATACAGGTAAATCTTAGAAAAAAATCTATAATGTGTACTATATATGTGTACTATATATTGGAAATACAAGAAATGTAATGGTTATACCTGAAGTGCTGAATTTGTCATTAAGGAAGATCTCATGTCTCTTCTGGTTTTAATGACTAACATTTGCAGTAATAAAATTCTGATTAGGAAACTTCTTAACCCAAACATACTATTCACTTTAGTAATTTAAAGGCAAAGTGAGAAAACAGTTGATCATTTTCTTGCCAAAAGTTTTCAGGAGCACCACGTGATTGGTTCTATTCACTATGTATGCCTAATTTCCATTAGCGTAGTTTTCCATTCACTAATTCAACATGTGTTTATCAAGTGAAAGGGTTGAATATACATCAGTTTAAGAAATAGGGCAAATTTTTCATCCCTTGTGAAACATACATTCGAATAGGGAGAGATAATATGACTCTCCATAAATTCTCAAAGTGGGCAATACCACCCTCAGGGAATGCTGGAATAAAATATAGATACATAAAAAGAATGCAAAATTGAAGCCAGGTGTGGTGGGGCACTTCTGTAATCCCAGTACTTGGGAGGCTGAGACAGGAGGATTGCTGGTATGAGGACAGCCTCAGCAATGTAGGGAGACTCCCAGCAACCTAGCGAGACCCTGTTTCAAAATGAAAAATAAAAATAGGGCTGAGGGTGTAGCTCAGAGATAAAATACCCCTGGGTTCAAAGGAAGGAAAGGAAGAAAAAGTCAAGGAAGGGAAGGGAAGGGGAAGGGGAAGGGGAAGGGGAAGAGGGAGGGGAGGGGAAGGGAAGGGAAGGGAAGGGAAGGGAAGGGAAGGAAAGGAAAGGAAAGGAAAGGAAAGGAAAGGAAAGGAAAGGAAATTCAAAGCCAGCATGGTTGTGCAGGCCTGTAATCCCAGTACTTTGGGGGCTGAGACTGGAAAATCCCAGGTTTGAGGTTGGCCATAGCAATTTATCAAGGCCTTGTTTCAAAATAAAAAATAAAATAAGGCTGGGGTTGTAGCTCAGAGTTAGAACACCCTTGGTTCCATCCCCTGTAAAACAACAAAAAATGCAAATTTGTCACTGCATCTTTCTGTTTATTTACTTTGAAAAGGGTGACTTCCAGATCGGTGCTGACTATGTTATGAAATCATGAATTCTATAACATTAGAATATGCTAAGGTCTAATTTCCAAGTCATTGATTCACCTTGAGTTGACTCTTGTGGAGAAAGAGAAGGTGGGATTTATTTCCATTTTTCTACATATGGATAACCAGTTTTGCTGAAACCACTTGTTGAAAAGGCTATCTTTTTTTCCAGTGTATGTTTGTGTCCTCTTTGTCAAAAATCAATTGGCTGTAAGTGTGTGGATTTCTTTCTGAGTCTTCTATTCTGCTCCATTGGTCTATGTGTCTGCTTTTGTGGCAATACCATGCTGTTTTTATTACTATGCCTCTGTATTATAGTTTGAAATCAGGTATTGTGATGTCTCCTGCATGTTCATATTGCTGAGAACTATTTTGACTATTCTCTTTGTTCATGATTCAATCATGAACAATTGTAAGGAAGAGCATCCTGGGCAGGAGATAAGTCAGAAAATACCCTTAGGCAAAAGATGGTTGATGTGTTTGATGAAGAGTGTACAACACTGTGTGTCCAAAGAGAAGTAAGGGAGAGAGAGAGAGTAGAGGGCAAGAAGTACCATCAGTCTGAAGAATTCATCTCAAGGATAATGTGTGCCCTTCTGATAAGCACTTTTGTGGGTCATTGAAGAGTTAGCTCTTAAAAGGGACATTCTTTTCTCTGGTCAGGGAAGAATCAGGGTTTTGTTGTTGTTGTTGTTGTTGTTGTTGTTGTTGCTGTGTTGTTTTGTTTTCCTTGAGCATATATACACTGATTTTTTCCCAAGTTTCTAGCAAATCAATGAGATTTATTTTTCCTTCTTCCCCAAGGCTTGTCTCAATTATTTGATTTGGCAAACTGGGGTAAGAACCAACACTGTGGTACAAGAATAGTTACAAAAGCTATAAAAATACCTTTTAAAAAAATGGTTGTGAACTATTTCAGATGTTTCAGAACAATTTTCTGACATAATAACCAGTCAAAAATGGAAAAAACCCTACAAACTGATAAATTACTATTATATACTGACTTCATCAATTTTCATTGATTGACCCAATAATGGTCTTTAAAGAAAACAGATCTCCAATTAAGAATCACAAGTTGTAATTAGTTTTTCCCATTAGTATTTCAGGTAGCTCAATAAAATAAATGTATATGTCCCTTCAGACACACAATATATGCATGCTGAGCTATTATTTATAGAAGAGATTTGTTATTAGGTTCTAGGGACTGGGAGGCATAGATTAACAATAATGACAAAGATTAATTTTTTCTTACAAAATGATGTGCTAAAATAAAATATTTAAGTATTTGTTAGTATTAGAACTATCTTACTAGTATTTGAAGATTACATATTGAAGTGATTGAGGAAGAAAAAATAAATAAATAAGCATTTAATCATAATAATACAAAGAAAAACTACTCAAGTAATTAGTATTCATTAACAATTTTGAAAAGTGAGTTAGGCTTTCTAAAAAAAAGAGCATCTAGTAAAATGGGAAACTTTCCTTCAAATGTTCACAATAAATTTAGAATATGTGAATACCATCTAAGAAACAATTTTCTAGTGATTTTTGGAAGACTTTTACTGCTTCAAATGGTCAATTGTTATACAAGCAATTTTCAGGAACATGTGAAATTTAAGTCATTGAAATCATTCTTAGCTGACATTTTTTACTGTATAGAAATAGCCTTAATGTACCTTCCATTACCTATAGATGAATCACAAATCCAAAGGTGTTAGATAAGTAAATGCAACAAAGGCTAAAAATTTTCCAAGAGAATCTAGAATTCCTCCTATGTGCAATCCACCCTAGAAAGATTTAAGCATAATAATTTGTGTCTTATAAATGTTATAGTCTATGTACAAAACAGATATGATAATGTAATATTTAAAGGTTCATATATTTTAGATGTATGAATATGTCTAAAACCAGATCTGTTCCAAAAAACTAACTTTATTTGAAAAAAATAAATTTTAACTTCTAATATCTCCCGGATATTAATCACTGTTTGAAAATCTTAATTATTTATGATTGATACTGCTTGGGATTATGTAGCTTTACTTATCAAAATATAATAGAATTATCCTATTTTGTTCATAAAAAATAAATTAAACTACCGAAGTCTTATTTTTCAGGTAAATAATTGGCTTTTTATATTATCTTTCTTACAAAGAAATATATTCTAATATTTTAGTTGGTTTTAACATGCAACTTTCAGTGTAATAAATTGCGGGTTTAAAAGTTATTCATTAAACAAAATTTGTATTTTAGAAGGTTTTGACAACTTACCATATATACTATAATCTGAAATGTATGCTGGGTTCCTCAGCCCTATTAAAAATGAGTAAAATCAAGCAAATATTTCTTAATTTCTATGTGATGAGACTACTTGGTTTACATTATTGTTTGTCCCTCAAATTTGAACAATAAGAAATGTGTTAAAATTTTGACATCTGATATCACTGGAAAGATATAGTTAGATGTAGGAAGTAAAATTAAAGCACTTTATATATTTCAACAAAACCATTTGTAAAATAGAGAAATAGAGATAACCAACATATTTACTCATTTTAACTATTCCAAAATGCAGGGAACAAAAGACATGGAATATCAACATCAATATTACTACTAATATTATTGCACAAAATTAAGATTTTTATAGTTTTTATGTTATATAAAATTACACATATGAAGACACATTACTGTGTTTTAAAATTAGTTGTAATACTCTCCATTTGATTATGTCACCAACAAATTTCATAGACTTATTTTATTGATTTTTAAGGATTTAAAAATTAGGATTGCTTTGCTACCTAATTTTATTTTACAGTAATATAAATTTGCATGGTTCCAAATGAAAATCTACAAAATAGGATTTCCATGAATACGGTTTCTTTTGTATATGTCCCAGGATTTATTTGGATCAGAGATGTGTTGATGACATTTATAGATCACATAGTTAACGCATGAAGTTTTAGAAGATGTTGCAAAATCTTCCTCCATAAGTTTATATCACATTTTATTCTTTCCATAAATGTTTTGATCCCAAATAGATTTTTAATAGAGTACATTTTCAAACATCTGTATTTTCCAATATAATAAAGGAAAAATGGTAACGGTGTTGTTTTAATTAGCAATGTATTATTATGAGAACTAATGAACAATTTTCATGAAGCTAAAAACCATTAGTATTTCTTTCCCCCTATGAAATCATTGTTCATATTTCTAGGCCATTTTATACTATTTTATTCATATTTCCCTTCATTTTGGAGATACTTTTAATATGCTTTTATTGGTGCATTATTGATCTCACATCCTAATGTAAATCATGTTGACAGTGACATACATGCACACAGCACTTGGTGCCCCCCTATCCTACCTCCCCATTTCCCCCCTTCCCAATGCAGAATACTGAGATTGACCTTGATATATTCACTTATGTGCACATAGTTGATGGTAGTATTTCCATTAATGAATCTCAGTCTTCCCCCTACCCTTACCTTAGACCATCACCCTGGCTCCACTGAAGTTTCTCCTCCATTATCGGGAGTTCCTCTGGTATCCCAATTACTCCCTAGCTTATGCATATTAGAGAAAACATATTTTCAGAGTTCTCAAGTTTGTATTTCTGTTGTCTTGGCATCTTCTTCCTCTTTGTGTGTGAGTCCTGTGTCTATTTGTTATCCCTTTATAATAAGGTCTATGCTGTTGGTATATATTTGCCTCTACCAATCTGACTTATATAATTAAACTTTTGAGTTTGTCCTCCAGATCCTCTTTAACTAGATATAGTTCTTAGTGCAGGCAAGCAGGAGGCTCTGATTGGCTACAGGCCACCATGTTCTCCAGGCTAGACTACGATATTTTGTTCAGAACCTGCAGCCTGTTGGTTGGGATTTAGTGCCCCACAGACACCACTGCTGCTCTGCTGATTTGAGCCCATGATACCGCAGAGTGCTGACCTCTGATCTCTGTGGCTAGTGGGCTTAGGCTCAGCAAAGCCAGCTATTGCTATGTTCTGCTTTGTGGCCCAACTTGATGAGCTGTAAGGGCCCCTGGGACACCGCCCCTGATCTGCTTGTTACGATCACGTGAAGTACTGTCAGTCACTAGCATGCAAGCATGCCATACACAAACTCTGCTGGCAGAGAGAGTGCTGAGTTCACAGCCTGTAGCTGTGATCAAGTGAAACCCTGTTGGGCCCCTGGCTTCCTGACCTCCAGGCATGGCCTGGCCAAGAGGGCACTGATGCCACTGCCACCGCCACTCTCCAACCAAGGCCAAAGTTATGGCAGGGAGAGATTGTACATTTCTAAGCCTGGGGCTTGGGTGGCTCATTCTTTTAGCTCCAGGGACACCACTGCTGCTCTGGGCTGCTGTAATCATGTGAGCCCTTGTTGGCCTCTGGCGTTGGTGCTTGTAGCGCCCAAACACTGCCAGGCACAAGTTTATTGCTTTCTGAGCATGCAACTCAGTAGGCTGAGTTATTTCTTCCCACACATACCACAGCTGGGTGTCCTGTGATGATCCCTGGAGAACCTACAAGGGCTACTGCAGATTGTAGGTCCCTCCTGCCTGGATGTCTCTAGGGGCTATATGCTAATTCACATTTCTGTAGCCCCTACCCTCACCTCTGTAGGGGTGATTTGCAAAGTCTCAGAACCCATGAGTATATTCCTTGCCACGCAGGGTGGATCTTCCACTGGGATGGCTTGTTAACTTACGGTCTTGATGAACACTACTCTGGGACCTTGCAGGAAGAGATGGGTTCAGCTGCAGCCACAGGATTTGGCTGGGTCATCTGGGTAGCCAGGTCTTTGTCGAGTGTGGAGATAAATGCCAACTGCTTTTGATGACGGTCTGTAGTCACTGGCTTCACAATAACCTTTTGCTCTTTGCTGGAGGTCTTTAGGAGCCACGGTGGTGGCAGCCACCAGCCCCAGCACAGCCTGGCCAAGACAGCAACTCCGCCACCGCTCCCTGTTCACCAGGTGAGATGCATGGAGCTCTTTGCAGTCCTCTGCTCTCTCTTTTGGCTCTGATTCTGCTGCATTTCAACTTTCATTGATTTGTTGATTTTTTTGCTGCTTTTCTTCCCTTGTCAAGAAGCAGTCGTTCTAGTTTATTTTTCTTTACTTATTTTATTTGTCCACATAAAGCATTTTTATTACTTTACTTTTACTATCATAAAACAAAATAGATTTTGACCATATAAACCAGAGAATTAAAATATAAACAAAATAGCTTCCATGTGAACAAAAAGCTTTCAAATCCACGATCAGGTAGTGAACATCTATTCTAACTTGAAAGGCCTCAATGAATGCTAGACTTTCTTACTTGTGCCCATGCAGTATTCAGTTATATGCTGAATAATTTTTTTCAACTTGATTGAGTAATGGGATGCCAAGATATATGGTTGGACAATATTTCTGAGTATATTGGTAAGGGTTTTTCAAAAAGAGCTTAGTATTGAGTTGGTATATGAGGTAGAGCAGTAACCTTCCCCAGTGCAGGTGGACATCATTCCACCTCTTTGGGTCTGAATATGGCAAAAAGGCAAAAGGTGTTGAGTTTTCTTACCCCACATGACTGTATGAGCTAGGGCATTTGTCTTCTCCTGCTATTAGACTGAGACTTAAATCACTGGTGATCCTGGTTCTCATACCTTTAATCTTAGAATGTAATCTATACTACTGTATCTCCAACTCACAGGCAATAGATTATAGGATTTCTCAGCCCCCATAATCATATGAGAAAGATCTTTATAATAAATCTGTACATAGACCCTCAACAATGGGGTTACATTCCAACAAACCCATCATAAGTTGAAAATATCATATGTCAAAAGGCATGGAATAGACTTATCTACTGAACATCGTAACTTAGCAAAAGAGTACACTGCAGAATATCAGTAATCTACCCTTATAATTATGAGGCTGACTAGGAACTATGCATGCTTGCTACTCCCCAGCATTGTGAGACTATCATACTGCATACATATTATACTGGGAAAAGATCAAAATACAAAATTGAAAGTATGGTTTCCACTTTAGATGAACAAAGAAGGTGACCTAACTGAGAGAGTTGGTAGGGGGGTGGAGGGAAACACACTAAAGCACACGATGTATATACACAAACTTATAAGACTCAATCACTATGCTGAGCACGAAAGTGAGGGAAGGGGGAGGGAATAGGATGGGATTTAAGGGAGGGCTAAATGAGCAATGTGTGCATGTATGATTCTGTGACCCTGACTCTTATCAAAATGTATAATTACAATGCACCAATAAATGAATATATATATATAAAAGAAATAATGGTTTCCACTGAATTCATCTTACTTTTCATATCATAAAGTCAAAGAATAATAGGTAGGTTGAAATATTTACTGTAGGTCTGTATACAAGGAATATATTTTATGTATATATAAGACTATATATGCATAAATATGTATACATTTATATATACATATGCAAGTTAACTAATGCAAGTCAAAAGACACTCCTCAAAAATACATATGTTATATAGAAGAAATCATTTGCCCCTCCAAATATCTAAGTTTTCAATACAATTTCCATTTGTTAGTTTTTCTACTTTCATACAGTTAATGAGAAGAGGAAATGATAAGAAACTGAAAAAAGTAGATCAGTATAAGACAGAAAAAAATTCTTCTTCTTTTTAAATAGTTGACTTAAAAAAATAAAAGGAAGCACTTGACATTTAAGAATTGGCACTTTTGAGGTCACATCATGTCTTCTATATCGTCTGGAATTTAAAAGGGCATATGTAACTTAAGCTACATGTGTTACAGAAAAGGATGACAAGCCTCTTCTTGTCATATTCCATAATATTTTTTGATAATTTTCTTAGGTTGAAGATGAAAGCTTCACTTCAAGTCTGTACACCAATACTGGTTGTTATAAATATATTTTATTGTCATTATTTTGCAACTCAATGAAAAATTTGGTATTGTAAAATTGACACATGAATTTAACACAAATCTCTGTAATAGTACCATGAGAAATGGGCGGGAGGGATGGTAATTGTTTTGAATTTTAGTAACTATGTTAAAAATCTTCAGTATGCTGTTTTCTTTCATCCACATAAAATTATGTGTGGTGGGTTTGATTATTTTGATTTGTCAATATTGCATAGTTAATTAATGAGGGTTTGAGATTGTCTCTAGGATCTGCCTCCAGAGGTCACACTCTGAACTCCTAAATTTCATGTGTTTCCCTTTACTGGAAAAGTAAATGATCTTTTCAATAAGAAAGCAATCCCTACTGCCCCTGTAGTGACTCAGAGGTTCATCATCTTCTTTTCTAAATTCGATCACAACTTGATTTAGCAGAGTGTTCTGCACCAGGTATAATGAAAAGATTTTAGTGTGATAGCCGTAGATGGGAAAGCACTAAGAAATTGTGTTTGCTTAGGAAAAGGACCAGGTCCAGGGATCTAGCCTAGATAGAGGTAATAAGAGAAATTTTAGGCAGGCATATTGATTTAGTTATATGACAACAACAAGAAAACTACTAGAGTATTGACAGAACATTGTTATATAACCTCCAGAAGAAAGTGAATTAATTTTATAATACATTAATATATACTTTGCCAAAATACATAATGTTTATAATGTCTCATTTTCTTCATTTGAAAACAATACTTGTTGCTCTAAGTATTGATTGTGAAAATTTAAGATGTAATTAAAAGAATATCAATTCCTCTTTGAAGTCATTTCTTCACTTAAAACAAAACCACTCTCTGGGCGGTGGCACACGCTTGTAATCTCAGTACTTGGGAGGCTGAGACAGAAGGATTGCAAGTTCACTGCCAACCTCAGCAACTTAGTGAGGCCCTCTGCAACTTAATGAGAACTTGTTTCAAAATAAAGAATAAAAAATAGGGCTGAGGATGTAGCTCAGAGGTAAAATGCCCCTGGGTTCAATCTCCAGTACTGCAAAAACAAACAACAACAAAAAACAAAACCACTGGGTCTTATAGTCCTATATTCAGGTGTTGATGTCAGAGCTTGTTTTAACCCTTCAAAATTACTGACTTTTTGCTTTTTTTTGTTGTTTTCTTTCTCTTTTTTTGGAAAATTGTATATCTGGAATATCATTCTCTATTTTCATTTTATTCACCTAAAGAAAATATTTGCTAAGTATTTTATTTGGTATAACTGCTTCATTTCTGTTAATAATGTTTAATGTTATGTTAATTTAAATAGATATTAGTAATAATAATACTTAATGTAAATAATACACTATTATTTAGAACAGTTTTAAATAGACAGCAAAATTGAGCACGAAGTACAGAGACTTCTCATATGCTTCCTGCCCCCACACATGAGCCAACATCCTCCACTGTATCCATCAGCATTCTTGAAGCTATAATATAAATATCTGACACATAACTTAGAGGAAAGAAGATTTATTTTCTTATGGTTTTGGGCTCAGTCTATGTGAGACTGGGGTCCTCGGTTCTCAGGGCATGGCGGTGATGGGCGTACGGAGAGTACATGGGCAAGAGAGAGAGAGCAGGGGAAGGAGGAACCATTTATATAATCCCCAAGGCCACACCTCCAGGGACCATCTCCTCCAGTCACACCCTAAAGGCCTACGAAGTACCACCCAGGTAAATCCATAACAATAATTTATTTGCTTCTGGGATTACAACCCTCATGACTCAATTAAATCAGTTCCAAACATTAATAAATGAGCTTTTTAGGGGACATTTTATATCTAACTGTAACATCCACTAGAGTATATTTTTTTGTAATTGACAAATTTACATTAACACATCATTATTGCTCAAAGTCTAGTCTGTATTGGCATTTGCTCCTGATATTGTACATTCTATGGTTTAGGCAAACGTACAATGACATGTATCCATCACTATAGCATCATACAGAGTAGTTTCAATTCTCTAACAATTGTCTGACACCTGTATTCTTTTTTTCTTTAGATATAAGTAAAATATTTCAAAGAACCTATTACTCATAGCACTACTGAAATTATCAACATCTTCATAATGTCAGTATATAGCATGACTTCTAAGGTCACAGCTAATTTTCTCTTAGTTTTGAATACTAATTCCATTATCTTAATAATATTAGCACTTGGTTAATGTTTTAAATGGGTCCTATATTTTCTTACTCATCATTACTCACTACATATAATTCAAATAAAAATACATGATATCCTACATTTTATTGTGAAAATGGTCTAAGTCATTGTGCTCTGGCCTTGAATCTGCAATCCTCCTGTCTGTGCCACCTAAGATCTGGGATTACAGGCATGTGCCACTGCACGAGCAATAAGTAAACTTCTAAGAAATTTATCATCAGTTAAACACAACTCTACAATAACAAATGCAATTTTCCCCTGTCTTATGTTTCAATATCCATTTGAGATAGAAGAATGAAAGGCTCCTATTTCAAAGAGCATTGTTATTTGGATGTCTAACTAAAATTGAGTAAAAATGAAAGTGTCTTCATTTTTAATTACTTTAATGTTTGAAAATATGAATAAAGACTAAACTTTTTGCATATATGTATTTCCAATTATCGAATGCACAATTTCTACTACTGGCTGGGGCTGTAGCTCATAGTTAGAATTCTTCTAAGTTCAATACCTAGTACCCAAAAAACAAAAACAAATGAACAAACAACACATAGGACAAATACTAAGAAATTAGTAGTCATAATCTCATAAATACTTGTGAAATTAAAAGTGCTACTTAAAACTTTTTTCAAAATAAAAAAATGAAAAGGGCTAGGGGTATAGCTCAGAAGTAGAATGCCCCTGGGATCAATCCCTAGTACCACACACACAAAAATTTTCTTTCACATATCAAGAAATAAAAAATCAGGGTGCATCCCTGTTATGATGCAATAAATTTCTTCGTTGTTGTTTTTGTTGTTCATATGTATAGCTTCATGAAAACTGTCTAGGCTTTTTAAGCTCTGCATATTATTTCTACCACATTTATCATGATATACTGATAGTGTCTCCAAAGATTCCTTTTCACAATATTGAAATACTTCCTATATTAGATATATCTAAATTTTTAGTTAGTGTAATTTTCAGATATTGGTTGAGGGAAGAAGTCAGATATGTATGGTATTTTACAATGTTGTAAGAAACTAGAATAGATATTCTGATTTGCAAAGGTTGATTTGAAAATTATAAATACCTTATAATATTGAACCTATTCATTCATAAGAAATTTATATTTCCCTTGTAGAAATCTTTTTTTTTTCAGTGCTGGGTTTTAGCCCAGGGACTAAAGCACACATTCTACACTGAGCTACACCCCCAGCCACTTGTAGAAAGTATGGTGCTAAACAGAACTTGATGAATAAATTTGATTGATTCTCTGTAAAAATATTACATAACTTTCAAAAACATATTTTATGATACTTTAAAATCTTATGGTTTGTTTTTTTATTTTAAATTACATTAACTACTAAGTTATGTAGAAGATTATAATTTATTTTACTAGTGTGCCATCAAACCATATTTGGGAAGTTTCCAATATAGATTAGTACAAATAATACTACAATCAACATATGTGAATATCTATGAGAATATTTCCTACAAATTTTGGGAAATGATACTTCTCAAACATGTACTTTTTAAGAAATATGTATTTTTTAAGAAATGCATTATGAAAATTTTATTTTTTAAGAAATGCGCTGTGGAAATGTATCCATGTGCTAACTGGGCAAAATATATTACAATGTATGTGTTTTTTATTGTAAGTGATTTTTCACGATTTTAAGCAATTTAAATGCCTTTCCTATGAAGTATCTGATCATATCTTTCACTATTTTTATTGTTGTTGCTTTTCCTTACTAACTTCTAAAAGTGTGGACTTTTTCCTTTTCCAAATAGATGAACTGTGAACCTTAATTTATAGTTTATCATGGTATGCAGTTATCACACCTGGATCATACATCACATACATACACACATATACCTTATTGTTTTTGAATTGAATTTTTAATACTATGCAACAAATTTATCCATATTTTATAGCTTCTGTAGATAGAAAGTTCTTTTTCCTATAATATTCCACATATACATTTTATTTAAACATAATTTACTCTGAGTTAGTCATGAAGTATAGTATAAGTTACAGAATTTTAAAAAAATCTTTTCAGTTAATACACAGCAACAGAAATCTTTACCTACTGTATTTACTGCCTAGAACAGTAATAGTAAATTATGTAATTTAATAGTAAAGTATGTTTTGGTACATAGTATACTGTATATATTTATATAATATATCATATAAATACATAAAAATATAATAAATATATATAATAAATTACTAAAACAGATACTTCTCATGCTACTTAGGTACTTTTTTGTTTATTTTTTTTGTGCATGCTTTTGCTTCTCACAAATGTCTCTTTTTCCAGCTGTGATTTGCATTTGAAATTATTTTTGGAATATAGTATGGAGTAATATGTAATATTTCAAGGTGTTTGAAGTGCAAAGATAATTGTATTTTTCTAATCTAAATTATTGTTGGTATTCTAAAAGTTAAATTTAATTGCATTTTAATCCTAAAATGCATGACTAACATCTCAACTGAAAAAAACAGCAATGAATAGGAATGCCTTTGTGAGAATCTATACCTAATAAAGAATATGAGAAAGGACAAAAGGGTAGAGTACCTATCATAAAAGATTAGTTTAATAGCTGCATAAAGAAAGAGGAGCTAACAAAGCAGCCTGAGGAAAGAAAAAGTCTGAAGTGCCAGAAAGAGTTTCAGGAAGAAGTAACAATAAACATTCTTGAATATGGTTTAGTTGGAAATCATGACCATTGAAAAACATCCTTTAGATAGTGACTGGAAGGCATTGGTGACCTGATAAGAGATTTCCAATGATGAAAACCCATTTTGGAGTGAGTTTGCAAATGTAGGAAAGGTGAGGAACTAAAAAGAATTGATGCAGAATACTTTGCAGAAGTCTGGCTTTGAAGAAAAGTTAAGTTTTAGCTGTTGGGAAATAGCAATTGAGGTTATTTTATATTTACTCATTGCATTTGAAATTATTTAACATGAAAGGCATAAAGGATTTGATAAACTGAGGCAGGAACCTGGCTATGTCCTTGAAGATGACTCTTGGCTAAAAACCTAGGGACAAGATAGAAGAATACAGTTTTCTTCACAGGCCCCCTCTGAAGTGAACCAGGCCTCTCCAGGCAGCTAAGATCACAAGATGAGGCAGCGAAGTCCAGCAAGGTAAGGCATGTAACTGCTAGAAAAAAGAAAAAGCAATGTATAAACTAATTGCTGTTCTTCTTCTGCATCTTGCTTATGCTGGGTAAAGATTTTCCACTCACCCCTCCCTTCTAAAAATTAAGTTAAGAATTGTATAGAAGAACTTGCATGCTCTGGACTCAGGGATCAGATCCAGAGCTTTGCTCACAAAGCCTTCACTGGTGAGTTAAAGAAATATGCTCTCTCCTACTCCGGTCTCTTCTCTTGTTCTCCGTGGACCCAGCCTCCTGCAACAAAACTAGTAGAAAGATCTACATTACAATGAGATGTTTAACATACAACATAGAAATAATTATTTTTAATAAAAGATTTCTGGGAAATAAGGACAGATAAGTACTATGTCACTCGTATAGTATAATTCTGCTCAACTCTTCACTGTTCTAAGCTCCAACAGAGACTAGTTAATAAGCAGATTTCCACTGCAGAAAGGCAAATGTTTTTGCTGTGTATTCCAATTCTTCTGACATCTGTATAATTATATCAGATTTTTAAGATAATGTTTCCATTCTTTATATTTTCTACTCTTAATTTGTAAATTATCTGTCCCCATATTTATAATGTGTTTTGCATAAATAGTGCATTTAAACAAATTTATACTTGTCACAGGAGAATGGTTGATTCCCAGAAGGGTCCTGAGGAGTTCCCACTGGGAGAGAGGGGAATCAACTCAAGTCCAGTGATGGAAAAGTATTTCAGTAGGAGCCATTTAGAGACGTAGCCAGAGATTTATTTATGAAAGTAAGAAACACTCAATGGAGAATGCAGGCCATCCCCAGAGTGAGACATCTTCTTTTATAGGAGATTTGTGAGGGGCGGTGTTAAGGTTTGAATTCATAATGTCCCCACCCCTCAGGTAGACAAGGTGGGGCTTGGTTGCTGAGGAAGAGTCCCTGTAGATGTGGCCTTGGGGATTGTATGCGGTCCGTCCTCCCCTTATCCTCTCTCTCTTTTGCTTTCAGCCTGATGATGTGAGAGCAGAGCACTTCCTCTCTCTCTCTCTCTCTCTCTCTCTCTCTCTCTCTTTCTCTCCTCTGCCTCCTGCCACCATGCCCTGAGATCCACAGACTCCACCTGGCCTAATATGGACTGAACACCTGAAATATTCAGAACTGTGAACAAATAAATCTTTCTTCCTCTAAGTTGTGTGGTCAGGTGTTTTGGATTATAGCAGTGGGAATGATGTGAGGATGCATCAGCCCCATGTTCATAGATGATTTAGGGTGCCTGGCAATCTTCAGGGTACTCATGGGGCCTTGACTATTTTATCAATAGACATTTATTTTGTTTAGACTATTCAAGTTAGAGTAACAGTACTCAAGGAAATTGCTCTTTTGTGTGACCTCTGTTTTGTGACCAACAGATGTCTCTTCTGGTTAACTATTTCCAGGTTGGTAATTAATAAGTCAAGGTTTATTTTTTTTTTTTTTTGTAAATGAGTCAATTTCCAGTGTGGTTTCTAGCCACCTTTCTGGATTTTTTGTGTGGTTTCTGTTTTCTACTCAACACATACCTCTGTGTGGTTAGTCAACAATACTAAGGGTATTTAGTAAAGACGTAGAATATTCTCAGACATGAGACTTACAGGCCTGGCTGAGAAAGGGGGTGGTGGTGATATAACTGACTTGAGGAGTAAGGTACTGGGAAATTTTGCCACGGGCTTCCTAATTAAAGTTACATTTCCCATGTACTTCTTTTATGTCTCCTTTCTGCCTATTTCTTTTACTTCTTCAATCCTGCCTCGCCCTAACAATAACCTAATTAAATATTTTATCAGATTATTTTTCTGCTTTTTCTTGCTTGCTTTATTTTGATTTAATCACATTATTAAAAATGATTTCACTTCTTCTTGTAATAGTTTATTTTAAATAGTTTTCCAGTGGCTCATTTAAAGAAGACACTATCCATCAATGTTTTATTAATAATTGGTTATTAATAATAAGTAAATAATCATTAATTATTACTGTTATTAAAAATAAAAATAATATATTAATAGATTCCAAGGCAGGACTGCCAATCTTTAGACAATTTAATTCTCTCAGAACCTCTCAACTTTTTGTTATTGTCAGATTATTTTTTAACATGTATTTCAAACTCCAAGGTTTACCATATTATTTTATATACCATGTATTTGGGTATATTTGTCCCAGTTCACCTTCCATTGTTCTAGTTTTTACTTTTGTTTTCTCCTTATAGCTGAGATCACTTTCCTTCTTTTCACTTTTATAGTTCAAATCTTCTGGTGGAAAAATCTCCTGGTGTAGTTTTTCATTTGTAAATGCTGTTATTTTCGATCCACCATTGAAAAAAATATTTTACTGAGAATTTTAATATAGTTACTTTCTTTTAGCACTTTAAAAATGTCATCCTATGTGTTCTGACCTTCTGTGTGTGTGTGTGTGTGTGTGTGTGTGTGTAGAGAGAGAGAGAAGTCGGTTATTTGTTTTGTCGTTTATCCTTTGAACGGTGCCTCCTCTTTGATTTTTATGATTTTTAGAAGTTTTCAGAGGTTTACTAAGTTGTTACTAGTGTTTTTTTTTTTCTTCATTATTGTTTGGATTCAGAGTCAGTGAATCTGTGGTTCATTATCTTTTATGAGTTTTGTAAATTTGAACAATTTTATCTTGAAATATTATTTTGCACCACTCTGTCTCTCCTCTGGCACTCAAATTATTGGTAATTTATACTTATGCTTTGTGTCCCATATGTTGCATACATTTCTTCTTCCATTTGTATTTACTGTTGTCTTTGCTGTCTGAATTGCAGCTCACGTATTTTTCAGTTTGACCTTTCTGTAGAGAGACCACTAACCCTGCCTTTCGTTGTGCTCCATCTTGTCAATCCATCATATGGCTCTTAATTTTTCTTGAGTTTTTTATTGCACAACTCTATTTGATTATTTTCTCATGTATTACAAATTCAAGACATTTAGTAAAAATTTTCCACCGTGTCACAGATATTTCTAATGTATTAACCATGCATGACTTTTAAAAAATATATTCCTTGATAACTCCAATAACTGAGTCAACACTGCATCGCTGTATATAATACTTTTTTGTTTTTTTATTTTTTGTAAATCTGGGCCCTATTTTTACAGCTATTAAATTTGATTGAGTTGTATGTTAGTGATTGAATAGAATAAATTATATTTACTCTGAACGAACTTCACCCTCACTTCTGAAAGGTGAATGGAATGCTGACAGCATTCTGTCAGTCAGGGCCTGAGCTGACTCATAGCTGGCTTGCAGGTTTTGAAAGCATCAATCTGCCTATGTTTTACCTCTGCACTCTTTTTACAGCATTCAAAGTTTCTAGGTGAGAATCTGAAGCATTTTCTGGTTTTCTCTTGGAAAATTTTTGAACCTCAGTGTTCGTCACCTTAACCTTAAAAGACAGAGGAAAATCCTAAGCTGCCCTTTAGTAACTTTTTTCCGGGCCTTCTTATCCTCCTTTGGCAAAAGCCTCATGGGGCAAGACTAGCTGAGTTTCAGATTCATTTCCCTGCATACATCTTCTTATAGGGATCTCACCCTTACATTCTGCTCTATCTGTTATGACAGGTATAGATTCCACTTTTTAGTCTCTCTCCAGTTACTTAGATTACCTATATTACTGCTTCTTTACTTATTCTCTAGAATCTCAGCCTGTGTGTTTGTTTCAACTAGTTTCCATTGCTGTTCACCAATTATATTGCTGCTCTTAGTTTTATTTTCCAGAGTTTCTAATTGTTCTTGGATATTGCTTTGGCCTATTGCAAGCTACTCCATTGGCAATGAACTTTATTGCTATTTGTTGATTTTTAATATAGTGACAACATACAATTAAAATTATAATATAAATCTCCGGCAATAATGATCACAGAATAATCCTGTTTATTTGTTTGTTTGTTTATTTTTGGTGCTGGGGATTGAACCCAGGGGCATTCTACCTCTGAACTACACCCCCAGCCCTATTTTATTTTTTATTTGAAAAAGGATTTACTTAGTTCCTGAAAGCATCACTAAATTGCTGAGGCTGGCTTCAAACCTGGGATCCTCCTGTCTCTGCCTCCCAAGTGCTGGGAATATAGGTATGTGCCACCAAGCCCAGATGTCATCTTTTCTTTTAATGGAATTTTATCAGATAACCAGTAGGCACTGAACATTAGCTTGATCTGAGATCACTTCAAATTAATTTGTCTTTCACAACATTATTTAAAGTAATCGAGACAGTGCATATTAATGAGAGATTTTGTAAAAAATTAAGTGAAATATGATTTCTTTATTTCTCAGATGTTTTTCTTGGAGCAAAAACATGTCTTACATTAAAACACAATTGGTATATTTTAATTATAAATCCACAGATGTTCTAATCTAAGCAATGAAAGAAAACTTACACTCTGAAAATGATTAGAGTTTAATAAAAATAAAACAAATTTAAACTCACAAATACAAACAGCTTTCTTCTAGAATGTACATTAAACTCATATATTGTATAATTATACATTCTCATGGGATAGCTTGATTCAATAGTACAGTGCTAAAAATTGAAATAAAATAAGTTCCCTTCTACTGAGGCAAATACAATAATAATTCACTATCTCCTTCTACTCAGGATAATGATCTTGGATGATTCTGCCTTCTATTGAATGCACTGAATGTATAAGAAGTTTTCCCATTATCATCATTGAAAGTAAGAGTATTGCAACCCAGCGATCTAGACTTATCATGGGGCCTATTTCTTTCTCAGAGTAGATCCTTTCTTTGGATCTACAGAAAAATCCAAGAAATGAGAAGAAAAGAGGATAATTTGTAAGTATGTACTTGACTGAGTTCAATAGCCACAAATAATCTGTGTTCCTAAAACTAACATTTTTTATTCTCACAAATGTCCTTGGTTTTTAATTTGTCAGTTGGTTTGCTTAGTTTCTCAATATCCTGGAGTCTCAGTCCTTGATTATAAAACATGGGCAAAGACAAGGTGAGAAGACTATCCCAATATAATGAGAGATTTTAATTCTCCATGGATTGACAGAGTGATGTCAGGTGGAGTGACATAACCTTTGCTTCCTTCCACAACACATCTTAGAGACAATAGGATCAATCTCTGAAGGAAGAAAATGTTCTTTATGCACCATGGTCTTGAAAGCCACAGTGACTGTGCAGTAAGTTGGCACAGAGGAGATAGCTGTCATGGGAAAAAAAAAACCCACCAATCTCTAGAGGAACACAGAAATTTAAACAAGTGTGACAGCATTATAATTTCTCCTTGAAAGATATTTACTGATGGTGAGCAATTTGGAATGAGAAGTCAGGAAAATTAATTTTCTTCAAACTAATTTTTTCATGGTAAACCACACACAAAATTTGTTCTATGTTGCTTTTGTGGGTGGTGGTAAGGATTTGGAAGAGGCTGAAATCTAGTTATAAGCTACCTTTTGGTAAAGCCACTGTTGGACAGTACCATAAAATGCACAGAGCAAAATGAATATCAGAGCTCTTTATCTAGTTCTCTGAGATTATTTTCTCACCATTTCTCAAGGGCTTTTTCTTTTATTTTTCTTTCTTTCTTTTAATTTTCAAAGAAGAGATTAAGAATCTTATCTGCCACCAATGGTTAAAGTTATACATCCAGTTAGGAGCCATATCAAGTTTTTGTTTATCAATGTAATGAAATTTGACCTTTTAAGACAGGTGTGGTCATGCACACTCTTAATCCCAGTATTTGGGAGCCTGAGACAGGAGGATCACAGGTTTGAAGTCAGCCTCAGAAATTTAACAAGGCCTTCAAGAACTTAGTGAGACGCTGTTACAAACTAAAAAAGAAAATAGGGCTGAAAGTGTAGTTCACTGGGTTCACTCTCCAGTATAGCATGCATACGTGAGCGCGCACACACACACACACACACACACACACATACAGTGACCTTTCTTATACTTAAGTGTTTTGTGTTTTGAGAGGATCCATATGGGTAGATTCCTAAGTTAAATTTATCTGTTTGTTTAAATCTTTTAATTCAGAGACAAATCCCATATTATTTTGATATCTTGGTCACCAGGTAAAAACACATCTAAATTTTTATATATGTTACTTTAATTGTTTAATCCTTGTATATTTAATATAATACAAAGAGAAATTGGTTTCTAAATATGGACATATAAGAATATATAAGACAATCATAGCATAAAATTATGGTGCAAAGAATTGAACAAACATCTTTAAGAAATATGATAAAGTATGATACAGTCAATAGTTTGTATGCTAAAACTATATCTAAAATGTACAAATAAGTGGAAAAGATTGAGTAAAACAAAGACATACAAAAAATACAGATTTTAGATGATATAAAGAATAGTAATGCTGTCAATATTCCACTTTTCTAGTCATTTACCTTCCTACTCATGAAGGCTCAAATTTTCAAAGGCTCTGAAAACAATCCTTCTGTGTGCATATCAATTTTTGTAAACAATCAAGTTAATTATAGAAATACGATGTTCATTTTCAGAAAGAATTTGCACTTGACTTTGATTCCATTTCCAAAGCCTCTCCAATGTACTTATCAAGTGCAGCTAGAAAATAGATTTGAGTCCAAAACACCCAGGTGAAAATTGAATTAGGGATTATATATTCAATTGTAGCTCACTTATGCTCAAAGGTAAGCTAACATTTTGAATTAATTTGTGCCTGAGGTTTTGGAAAGCAAATCCTTTCTATGCAAATACCTAGTATTTTAATCCAACTAATTTGCACTCAAAGTTGACCCCTTTAACATGTCAAAATTATAGTTCAAACAGCAATACTTTTTCAAGTCAGATAGAAGCAAAAGTTAGTATATAGCTTACATTTTATTAAGTGAAAAATAAAAAAGACTATTTATTTCATATTTTGAAGTATATAGAATAAGTCAAAGCATTTATTTCGCATTATTAAATAGACTGACAGTAGATATTTAAATTTAGTTTCAAAATAACTTCTTTCAAGATGTACCCTCTTCCATCTCAAAGAAAACGAGCTAAAAATGAATTGAGGCAGAAACACATAATCTTAGTCAGAAGACATTGAAAAAATAATTCAGATATGTTAATACATTATCAATGATGATGTTGAATTCTAAAATTAAGGAGAATGGAATTTTGATAAAACTCTATATAAAGCTATTGGTGGGAGAAGAAACGAATCAAAAAGGCATGGATTTATATTCTCTTACCTGAATAAATATGTATAGTTAAGCAACACATTCCCAGAGAAATTATGCTTTGCATTATTATTTTCATTACAGCTTTTGTGTACTCATCTAACAAGATGTCATGGGTACCACTTTCACCACTTTTTACTTAAGACAATGAGCATAAAAAGCAATAACTCTACCATCTTTCTATTAGAGTCTACTGTGAAGTCAATGGCCATTAGGCTATTATTCTTCATCATAACGCATATTTCCTAAATGTCACTTTGTTAGAATATATCCTGCTAAGTGATAAAAAGCATTATTTGATCATATTTAGCTTGGATGTATTTTATGAGCATGACATAGCACAGGGGACTTGAAATCCTTGAAAATAAAATGGCTGCCTGTGGTTAAGTGTTCTGAGAAAGTATAGCAAGAAGGCAAAGTGGAGTAGATTGAATTAATACATAACTGAACTGGAAGGGCAGATCCAATCACAACATCCAAAGTCCAGTTGAGTGCCAGAGGCTGAGCTTTCTTGAAGTCACCTTCTAAGGAAATTTGAGGAAGAAACATCTCTGTCCAAATGAGCTGGAAAAAATGCTGGCTAAATATACTCGCTGTTTGACTTTTCCATGAACAGAGAACAGAAACATTGCACATAACAAATAGCACTTGTCTCCCTCACATAAAGAAAAGATTGGCAGGAAGCCAGAGGCGGTCTTACTGTAGAAGTAAATTAAAGAATAGCAAATACAATATCACAACTTAGGAAGGGAAGATGAGAAGAAAAAAATTGAAAGGGCAAAAGAGAAAACATGTAAAAAAAAGGGAAGAAGACAACAATGAGTGCAAATAAACTAAGAGCATAGTTGAAACCTTCTGTTCAGTATTATTCCCTATGCAGTGATTTGCAGGGGTAAAAAATGGATATTTTTGGGCACTTACATAAATAAGCAGAGGAAAGAAGAAGGACTCAAAAATCTAGATATTAATGTTTGCTCATTAAGTGGCTAAATATTCTCTGGGTTCATCTTACCTTTATTATGATTTTTTATAAATAATTGATAAACAAACAGAAAAGATGGTGCTATGGACTGAATGTTTGTGACCCTCTAAATTCAAATGTTGAAACTATAATCCCCAATGTGATGGTCAATACGGGGACTTTGGAAAGTAAGACATGAGAGTTGTGCCTTCATGAATGAGTTTAATGCCCTTATATGTGAGACCCTATAGAATTCTTTCATTCTTTCTGCCACCAGAAAACAAAGACAAATTGTTAGGCTGCAGTCTAGAAGAGAACTTGACTATGCTGTCATAAGCAACTAGTCTATGCTGTTTTACTATAGAGCCCAAATTGACTGATAGATGTTTGTGAAAGATGAGCCCTCTGAGGCCTTTAAACTATAAGACCTGAAAAACTATGTTTGTTTGGTCCATCATTTTGGCAAATTAATGGTAATTTTATTACCAATGTACTTCATCAAAATCTAAATAGTTGACATCTCTATGGTTTATATTGATGAAAGAATATGGAGAACTACATATGTAAAGTGTAGTGACAGTGTAATTCCACACAATCTATTAATTAAATAAGCAGAAAACATAAAATCAATAGGCCAAAACCAAAACATAATCAAGTATAAACAGATAACCAACGGAGTTTTTTGGAGGCTACCTTTTTGTTAAATGTTGTTACCATGAACTGGAAAGAGTATAGTTATCAGTAGTCCACAAATCATTACTTTCTTTAATAACATTGTTTACTGAATTATATACCTAGAAATTGTTAAAATGGTAAATTTAGTGTTATCTTTTACTGTAATAAAATATATTAAAGCATATTGATTAATTCAAGCAGAAATGTGTTAAAGAAAAACATTTAATATTGTTCACTTATCTGAGTGAAATAGGTTAATGCTGTGGGGCAAGCATGCTAGTATTCAAAATCTTATTCTTAGAGTTTAGATGAATTCCCTGAATACCTTAAACATTTATTTGAGCAATCGTAGTACTCAGTCTTTGTTGTGCAGTAGAATTGCTTACTGAGTGTTTTAAGAATACGGATATAGAGATTTCAATTCCAAGAGTCTACTTCAACTGCTCAGTTGTAGGTCTCATGCAACAAAATTGTTCAATTTGAACATGTAGCCAGGGTGGAAAACTGTTGCTCCAGAATGCAGAATCCATGAAAGCAGAAATCACATTTTTCTTGCTCATAACTCTACCCCTCATATATTGCCTGGTCAATGTCAGCTGAATAAATGATTGAATTAAAAAACATTCTGCTAGAATGTCTTACCTGTACATTTAGACTATATTAGATTTTATTCTGAACTTATAAAAATCATGCTCATTTCATAAAAGCAGCCAGAAAGCCAGAAGTTATATTTAAAAAGCCAATTGCCATTTTTTCTTTCCTATTTTACTGATCCTAACCCCAAACAACAAATGTTAAGAGTCCAACTAATCTTTATTATCATACAAATACACAATCAGATATAAACATGAATATTTTTCTTTTTTAATACATGATTTTTTTCTACCACTCTGCTTCCCCAGCAAGAGAGCATCAAAATATCCATAGCACTGCATGTTTAACTTAGATGTTTTCCTAAACTTTACTCAGTATCACACAACAAAGATCTAGCTCATTCTTTAACAAAGAGCTAAAAAGTATTCTAATAATGTGTCTGTTCTCTATAAGCTAGCTATAGCCGTTCACCAAGCCTTCAATCCTTCCTTATTAACAACCATGTTTTTTCATTTAGACTTGAGGCTACCGCCATCTCAGTTTTCAGCTTCAGTGTCACAGCAACCTTTGTGAATTATTCTTCGTTTTCTCCAGACTTAAGTTTTGAACTATGCCCCTAAGACAGAGTTCCCCTTCATATATACACATTCTCTTTTTTGTTGTCCCAGGGGATTTAAAACCAGCTAGAACATGAGGACTTGTGAATTTTTTAATCAAGTCTGAAAGTTTCCTGTAAATTATTTCTGATATCTCCAATCTTTGTAAGCAATAGTTGTCTCCTACTTAATGTGCCCAATATGGAAATGTTGACATTCCCACAATTTCGTCTTATCTTTCCCACTTGGGTAAATGGCAACTCTCTTTTTTGAATTGTCAGGCAAAAGGCCCAGGTCATCCTTGAAGTCCCACTTTCTTCCACATTCGCATTGATTTATTGACAAATCCTGCTTTTAACTTAGAAACCTATTCAGGATACAATCACTTTTCAGGACTTTCTTGTCAAAGGTAACACCATTTCTTAACTGGAATACCACAATAGTGCCCCAGCTGGTCTCTCTGCTTTGCTCATGGTCTTCTAAAATCTATTGTCTACACAGCAGCAAGAGTGATCTTTTGAAAGTCGTAGTCAGGTCAAATCATCATATCTGTGCTTCAAGTTCTTTCAGAGCTTCTCATGTTACCTGTAGTCTTATTTCCCTTCACTTATTCAGAACAAGACAAGACATTACATGTGATGGCTCTTCCCACTCCCCATCATTTCTCAGATTTTATTTTATTCAATATTGACATGTCTTTTGCTCTGTTCCAGTTATATGTCTTTACTTTTGCTTCTTTGAATAATAGGGTCTATTCTTTATGTATTTGGAATTTCCCTTCATATAGCTGGAGAAATCTTTGTAGATCTTTGTGTGGCCAAATCTATCATTTCATTTAGGTTTCTGCTTAAATTTTGCCCAATCAGAGGTCTTCCCTAATTGTTCTAACTCAAATAAGAGCATCAGAACATGCTGTACCTTTCCTTGCCTCATTACTTTTATCTTAACATTTATCATTCATACAATTGCTGAATGAATATCATTGTTGTCACAAATACCTTCTTTGCATAAAATGTATTAATCATCTTATATTCATATTCCCTTATATTAGTACTTTGAAAATATGGAATCTGTTTGTGGTGGCTTACACCTGTAATCCCAGTACTTGGAAGGCTGAGGCAGGAGAATTTTAGACTTGAAGTAAGCATATAGTAATTTATCAAGAGCCTATTTAAAAAGGCGATGCCTGGAGGGCATGATTCAGAGGTGGAATGCCCCTGGTTTCATTCCCCAGTACCACACACACACACACAGAAAATAGAATTACAAAAATATTGTGGTTAATTCTGAGATTTATCAGATTTCTTTCCAAAAATATAGTAGTTTTCACATTGTCATAGGCATTTTATTTTAATGCAAATTATCACAGTGATGGGCCTTCCTTCCTTCCTTCCTTTCCCTTTCTCTTCCCTCCTTCCCTCTCTATAAATCCATTATTTTCTTTAGAAATGTGAGAATTCAATTTTCCTCTCATTGACTGAGGACTGGCCTTAAGTAGATTCTAATCAACAGAAAAATAAAGCAGGAATGATGGTATGCATATTTACTAGGGAGCATTCTCTACGTGTGTGTATGTGTGTGTATGCATGACTTTTCCTATGTATATGACCAAATATTCTTACAAATCCTAATATTTCATATTTTAAGTAGTCTCTGGTTTATAAAAAATTTAGTCTATATTATAACTTGTATATAAAAGTGATTATTTTAAACATTTATACAGATTTCTTTTTTGTCCTTTTATGTTATCATATACCTACAGAAATATTTTAATGAAATTCATTTTCGTATTTCATGACATAAATTATTTATATTAAAGCTCATAAAAGTTTTTAATCTTTATAATAGTTCTATTTCAATCTCTTATAATCTTTTAATGTACTTATTTTAACTTGAAGTATATATTATGATTTTAAGGAAATTTCAGCCTCTTGGAATCTCTGTGTTATCAGTGTTGATGCATTATTTCTCACAAATACAAGCACAATATACAGATGTTTTTCACAGAGACTGTGTAAACATTAGATTTTTCATTTGACTAATGTGGTACTGAGAATAGTGTATAACAGTTTTGATATGGCTGACTTGAGAATCATGGTTAGCAACACAAATATTTCCCTCTAGTTTTTATTTATTTATTTAGAATTAAAAAGAGAAATAAGAAATGTAGCAAAGGTTGTTTTATTTTCTAAAGGGAAACATTACCAAGCATCTTCAGGATACTTAATTTGACCTCTAAAGAAAAGACCATATAGCAATAACAAAAGCACTGGGTAATTAAAGATAACTGGGATTTAGAATAAGGTTCATTATTACCGAGGTTCTCTTCATTGATTTACCTTCCACTTCCTTCACATCTCCTTGGTGGCTGGATGCACTACTCTTCAAAGGTCAAATGGATTCATCTGGTCATCTGCCTTTCATAGCTGTTCCAGTAGGGGGATCACTCAAATTTATCACCATTAAAATAACTTTAACAGTCTCACTATTTTTCTACCCTTCTCTGAGAAAATGTTTTTAGATGGCTACGGAAATTTGGTGAGAGTGATTGATAGTTTTAAACTAATGCAAGACATTTATATTCAAGATAGGGTGTGTGAGGGTAAATAATAAAATTTTCTTTTTGAGTCTTTATATTTCTCTATTTCTGAGTGTGCTATATTTTATGTGATATTAAATGTCATAGACGAAACTTTTATAGCTTATCAATGTATATTTAACATTATATTCATGAATATAGCTCTATCATTTACATTTGATAAATATATCAATCATTGATATGTTTTTGTTAATACATATTTATTTATACATAATATATTATCATTTTTAAATCCATATTCATGATACCTAATCAAAATTTTGTTTATATAATTCATTTTGCAAACATTATGTACCTCTACTCCCACCATCACCACTGCTAAAGTAATTGGAAATGAGATCTTGGAAATGAGAATTAAAATTCTCCTCCACTATTTTACCCCACTGAGTGGAGAAAAGCCAAATGTTGTTGACAAAATTACAGAAATATGTATTAGAAAAAGGTTTTATGGCCAGGTGTGGTGGCATAGGCCTCTAATCCCAAACACTTGGGAAGTTAAGAAGGAAGATCACAATTTAGAGGGCAGCCTCAGCAGCATAGTGAGACCCTGCTTCCAAACAAAAAATAAAAAGGACTGGAGGTGTAGTGTGAAGTAGAATATCCCTGGGTTTAATCCCCAGTACCACAAGGGGAAAAAAGATCTTATGAATTAAAGCTTTCAAATAGTTTGAAGGTTAGGAGTAGCAATATGAATAATATTACTCTGTATGTACTCCCTAGATCTTTTAGAGTTAAGGATGTAGGGCAGTTCAACTTTGTTTTCTCATATAGGAGATAGGCTCTCTGTATCTATTCCTTTGTCTTTGTTGTTTATTTTCAACTACTAAAAGCTTCTCTTTTCATGGAACACCTGATCACTAATCTTTTCCTCGTGTCTTCCTCTCCTCCTTTCCAATGGATGGAAAAATCCAAACGGGCCTTGGGGATTCTCAGTTTTCATTTTCTCATCATGTCACTGGGCATGCTCCTTGCCCAGTCCTTTTGTACGTATAATGACAACTATCCTCTTTCTTCTATTTCCCTACTTGGTGTTGTTCCTCTTTCCAGCCCTAGTATGATATGGTTTCAAAGAAAGGAAGGTTTTGGATTGGAGTTGAGGTATAAGAGGGTTATTTATTCCCAGCCACATCAAGCAAACAGACCTGGGAAGACTCACTCAAGTTCATTTTTGCACTTAGAACCAAAGTACCAAAACACATGTTTTGTTTTGTTTTGTTTTTTGCTGTTTTTCTGGAATTGAATAATCTGATTCGTCCTGTTGCATGCATATTATACCTAAACCAAGTTTAAAATTGTTATGATGCCATATAAGTATGTTTATACTATATATTATTTTTGTTGTGTGTACATGCATTTACAAACAATTTATGAATTATGAGAGTTGGACTTAATGATTTTTTGTCTTCACAATGTGAAAGCGGTATTCAGTAGAAAGCATATGTTGGGTTTTGCACTTTGATCTTTTCCCCAGGCTAACCCTATGTAACATGATGTTCTTTTTCAATGCTGGGCAGCAGACAAGCAAAGCTCTGTTAGCCAGGAGACTACATGGGTAAACAACCAATGCCCTTCAGTGCCTGTGTTAAGTTGTGAAGTTCGTTTGGTTAAGTATATTAAATACAGTTTCAACTTAATATATTTTCAACCTAGAGTGGGTTTATCAAGATACTACTATCCCACCATTAGGTTGAGTAGTATTTGTATAGCATTTAATAAAAAAGTTCACAAATCATAAGGGTATGATTGGTTGATTTTCAAATATAAAACATTTCCAAGTGACTAGCAACCAGATTCACACAAAAAGTTACTGCATCTTCAGAATGCCTTCATGTTCCTACTTCTGATTAAAATTCTCATAATTACCATCTTGCCTTCTGAAATCATGGATTATTTTCGCCTTTTTTTGAACCTTATAAATAAAAATTACATAATATGTGTCTTTCATATCATAGTTCTTTCACTAAAATTATATTTTGGAGAATAATTCATGATATTGTGTTATTATGTTCATGAAAATTGTATTTAATTTTAATAATATCCAATTTATAATTTTGTCATTTTGGAGAGATTCCATTCTATTTAAGAATAATAAATTTGCATAATAAAGATCATAATACTACAACCCATTCATTTTAAAATCAGTTATTGTATCCTTCACAATTAGCTCTATGATCTATATAGGGTTAATTTTTTTGTTAGAGGATAAGGAGGGGACAAAGATTGATTTTGACTACTTATGAATGGATAATTATCCCAGTATCATATATTGAAAAGTTTTTCTCTTAGTGTACTACAATATTATCTTCATCCTTGTAATGTGCCTAGTATGTATGGATTTTGTTCTATACTATATTTTCTGTTATATTAACATATTCTTTTCTATTTATTTTTACTTCATACTAAAACAACTAGTGTATATGATGCCAGGTAGAGTCTATCTAAACAAGTAATTGTTAATATTTTAAAATAAGTTTACACAATTAATTCTGTTAGGGTCTTTAAAATTATTTCTAACCCCTATTTTAGTTAATAACTGTGTTAGCCAGCTTTTGGTGCTGTGACTAATGCCTGAGAAAACAGCTCAGAGGAGCTTGTGAAGCAAACTTTTAAAGCCTTTCTGTTTTAACCCTTCAAATGCCTGCTCTGCTTTGGGACAGGGCGTGGATTCCCGGATTAGTCACTACAGTGTAGATAGAGATGAAGGGGTCAGAGATAAGATGTCGTCTCCAAGGACTCACTCCCTCAAACTTGGTTCTACTTCTTACAGTTCCCACCACCTCTCAATAGTCCATTCAGCTATGAATCCCTCAACAGATTAACCCATTAATGAGGTCATAAATGAAGTGCGTTTCAAGCCTTCCGCACATAAGCCTTTGAGATACATTTTAGACCCAAGCCATAACAATAACTC
Organism: Glis glis; assembly: GCA_004027185.1. Lineage (NCBI taxonomy): Eukaryota > Metazoa > Chordata > Mammalia > Rodentia > Gliridae > Glis > Glis glis. The sequence goes on from PVJS01020939.1 coordinate 29,740, forward strand.
TACTTCTAAAGCAATTCATTTATCTACTCATTCAATCCTTATATGATATATGCACTAATATTAGCTCCATATATAAATCAGTTGGTATACACTACGGGTTTTCAAACCTTTTTTCTCAGTAATCTGTTACACCCCTAAAGATCTCAAAAACTTTGCTTATATTTGTTGAATAAATTTTGTGCTTACTGTATTAGAAATTAAAACAACATTTTATATGTACTACAAAATGGTTAAAATTAATCATAAAATCATTACTTTTTAACTGAAGTATATTTTATAACAATGCAATACATAATGAATGTCATTGTTTTTATATATTTGTAAGTCTTCTTAAGAACTGGCTTCAAACAGGGTAGATTGGTTGTCTGACTGCTTCTTCTATTGCTATATATTTATACTTTTAGTTATATACATGAAAAAATTTTCTCAGATATGAGTTTTAAATGGGAAAATGTTTTCATAGACTTTCCAGATAAGTGTATATATTATCTTTAATAATAAACTAAAACTCAGCAAGTGCTACTTTCTTGAGGGTAAGTTACAACATGATAGGTGAAACCATATCAATGTATTTTCTATACTTCGTCATTTTAAATCCATTAGTATTTATTGCACTTTAGTTGTATCTTTCACCCATGCCTGGTTTGGGGTTAGCTTTGAGCATTTGAAAAATACTGCATCACTGAGTTATATAGACCTTTCAAAAGTAAACAGTTTATTGTAAAATTTTTAAAAAATGGATTGCTTTTGTTAATATAATCCCTAATCGTATCAGCAAATCTTTTAGTGTTGGGAAGTTGTCAAGTTCAAAGTGGCAGAAGAAAGTTCTTCAAAATTCTAATTTTTCCTAGAAATCTCAAATGTTACCATTGGAAACAAGTAGTTTTCTGATTTACTTGAAATGACGGGCTCATTTCCTTCATCTTTAAAAATCTGAAAATCTTCCAAATAGAAAAGTCAGAAAAACCATAGTTCGTCTGTAATTCTTTCAAGTAAAAATGATGTTTTTTGAAAAACGTTATCAGCTCATAAGTCAAACTCATAAAGTGGTTTCCTTTGCGATATTTATCATAGTTCAGTGTGTACCAGAAATTTGTTTATACATAATACATATTTGCCACACAGAATATTAAAAAAAACATGTGCTCAAAGATTAAATTTTAGTAAAAAGCAACCAATCTTTGCTGCTTTTTCAAGGATATTCTTAAATCTATGTATGCACAAGTACATCTTGCTATTATATAACTGTATGTCCCGTTTGATGCAACCACTTAGATTGTTGCTAAGGAACACTTTTAACCATCATTCCTTTTGAATCAAACCCTCTGACATGAGTACTAACAATTATATAAGCACTAATAATAAATGATATTGTGAACTTTGTGGACCACACTTTTGGAACTGTTGGTACAGGTGAAATAAGAATCTGTTTTTCTGATGAGAATCCTGGAAATTTGACTTCAGAGCGTACCTATTTGACCTCTATAATACCATTTCCATTTAGTCTACATTTAAGAATTCAACCACAAACTGAGTGTGGTGGTACACACCTGTAACCCCAGTACTTGGGAGGCTGAAACAGTAGGGTTGCATGTTCGAAGCCAGCCTCAACAATTTGGACTCTCAGAAACCTAGCATGACTTGTTTGCAGATGAGAAATAAAATAGGGCTGGGGATATAGTTCAGAGGTAGAATGCCCGTGGTTCAATTCCCAGCACCACATACGCCAAAAAAAATTCAACCACAGCATCTCCATATCACATCACTAATATTCACATTATGATGTCATTGAATAGCTATCCATCTTTGGCTAAGATTTTAATAAAAATCCACTTAACTTCAGGAATAAGTGAATGCATTTCCATATCTGCCATTAAAATTTTCAGATGCTCTGATCACATGAATTGCAATATGAATAACATAGGTCATATTGAAAATGCATTGCAATCTTTTCTATAATGAAACAAAACACTTATTAAACCAAATGAGATCACTTAAAACTAATAAGCTAATTAATGTGCAAAATTAAGGTGACTATATACAAGATTGATCACCTTTTTAACTACATGATCAGAGGTATAATCATACCATGGTCCCATTCACATTAGTAATTAGAAATAATAAAAAACTATCTGAAAATAATATTATAGTATATGGAAATTAAATTGAAATTACTGATCATTATAAAGATATAAAAAGCCGGGCATGGTGGCGCACGCTTGTAATCCCAGTACTTTGGGAGGCAGAGACCGGAGGATCCGGGTTCGCGGCCAGCCTCAGTTCTCTCTCCCTGTCTCTCTCTCTCTCTCTCTCTCTCTCTCTCTC
>PVJS01020940.1:0-32059 GCA_004027185.1 Glis glis
TGGTTAGAGATGACCCACCCATGGTGACAGAGCTGGGGGCATGGTTAGAGATGACCCGCCCTAGTGATGGAGCACTGGGCCCTGATTAGAGATGACCCACCCATGGTGACAGAGCTGGGAGCATGGTTAGAGATAACCCACCCATGGTGACAGAGCTGGGGGCATGGTTAGAGATGACCCACCCATGGTGACAGAGCTGGAGGCATGGTTAGAGATGACCCGCCCTGGTGATGGAGCTCTAGGCCCTAGGTAGAGATGACCCGCCCTGATGATGGAGCTCTGGGGCCTGGGTAGAGATGACCCACCCATGGTGACGGAGCTGGGGACATGGTTAGAGATGACCCACCCATGGTGACACAGCTGGAGGCATGGTTAGAGATGACCCACCCATGGTGACGGAGCTGGGGACATGGTTAGAGATGACGCACCCTGATGATGGAGCAGGTGTCCAGACCACAGGTGACCCTACGGCAGCGTAGGTGGCACTTGTACTTCTCACATGCTGAGCAGTTGGTGCGACTTAGCCTCTAGAAGAACTGCCCGTGTCTTTGCGCCTGGTGGTAGCTCGCCCTCTGGGCCAGGCGGTGACGGGTTCCCCAAGTCGCCAGCGGCCGCGGTCCTCACTGTCTGGCTCTTCTGCCAGGTGTTCTCCTGCCGCAGCAACATGAACAAGCACCTGCTGACCCACGGTGACAAGAAGTACACCTGCGAGATCTGCGGGCGCAAGTTCTTCCGTGTGGACGTGCTCAGGGACCACATCCACGTCCACTTCAAGGTGTCAGTCATGCGCCGGCTCCCTCGGGTGGCCCTGGGGCCAGTGTCTGCCTTCGCGTGTATCGTTCTGATGACACCGTAGCCTGGTGCTTATCAGCAGCAGAACTGAGATTCCTCGTGGTTCCAGGGGTTGGAGTCCAAAATCAAGGCTCTGGCAAATTCAGTGTGCGGAGGGCTTCCCGGTTCACAGACAGGGCTTTCTTGAGCATCCTCACGTGGCCTGTTTCATAAAGACACTAATTCCAACAATCCTGTTCTCCAGGGCCCACCCTCACGACCTCGTCACCTCCTAACTCCGCCACCTCGGGGTCAGGTGTCAGCACAGGGATTCAGAGGGGATGGAGACATCCAGACCGCTGCTTTCCCTAAGTCACTGTCAGCTTGGCTGACAGCCAGGAGTAGTGACATACACTTTTAATCCCAGTACTTGGGAGGCTGAGACATGAGGATTGTGGGTTCAAGACCAGCCTCAGCAACTTAGCAAGACCCTGCTTCAACATAAAAAATAAAAAGAACTGGGGGTGTAGCTTGGAGGTAGAATGCCCTTGGATTTAATCCCCAGTACCAAAAAAAAAAAAGCCTTCCACGCCTGCACTGGGTCCTGGGGTCCAGCTGCGGGCTCTCCTGGGAGGAAGAGCGAGGGTCAGGCTGACACTCTGCTCCCTCCCTCTTGGAGGAAAGTGGGAGCTTGAGGGAGGACTTGGGGTGTGATCACGGGCAGCAGAGGTACCCATCCAAGAGAAAAATGGAGAGATAACAGTTGGAGCCGAAGGCCTAACTGAAAGTGAAGGCCCAGACTGTGCGCTGCCCTGGGCAGGTCCCGCCCCGGGCGCGTGGCATTGCGTTCGGCGGGCGGGAGCGGGCTGGCTCCAGAGCAGCAGCACGTGGGCCTTATGGATGGGCGGGCCGGTGCCGGGCCACGGGAGACACAGCAAGTGTAGCTCATTAGGTTCGCAACCAACTGATAGCCCGTGGCATGCCACCGATGGGCGCCCTGGCAGCCGTGTTAGAGACCGGAATTGTGACTCCCCAGGACATCGCGCTGATGGACGACCACCAAAGGGAAGAGTTCATCGGTAAGATAGGGATCTCCTCCGAGGAGAACGAAGACAACTCCGACGAGAGCGCGGACTCGGAGCCCCACAAGTACAGCTGCAAGAGGTGCCAGGTACCTAGACCGCCGGCCTCCCAGCGCCCAGAGTCGGGGAAGGGCCGCGGGGACCCACGCACCCTTGTGAGAATGTGTGCCGCCTGCCTTCTCAATGAGGCCGTCCCTTGCCACCGGGTCCCCCAGGAATGCCAGCTGTGGGCCTCGCCCGTCACAGCCTGCTGTGTGCACACAGGTGGGGCTGCTGACCTGGTGCCTCCCCCACCCGTCCTCCCACTCCAGCCTGACTCCCCACATATGGAAGGGGGCTTGCTTAAGGGAGGGCGGCTTAAGAAGTCAGTCTCATAGTTCCCTCGGCTTGCCCTGTGAGCGCAGGCCCCTGGCGAGCGTCCCTGCCCGGCCTCTGCGTGCCCCTCTCTCTGGCACAGTAATGGGCCCTCGCAGGGTGTCTGGGGCACCTCAGGGTGCGGTAAAGAGGCCCCAGGACGGGGTGTCAGCGGTCCACGCCCCCCATCCCCAGCTCACCTTCGGCCGCGGGAAGGAGTACCTGAAGCACATCATGGAGGTGCACAAGGAGAAGGGCTACGGCTGCAGCATCTGCCACCGGCGCTTTGCCCTGAAGGCCACCTACCACGCTCACATGGTCATCCACCGCGAGAACCTGCCCGACCCCAACGTGCAGAAGTGAGGCTCAGGGTGGCCCAACAAGTCCTGGCCGCGGGGTCCCCTCCCAAGGCTTTCGGGGTGCCTGTCCTGCTCCTCCAGGCTTCGTCCAGGCCTCCCTGTCCACCCAAGGAATGACCAGAAACCCCTTTCTCTCTTGGCAATTACGGTCATGCATGCCAGCTCACGTTCAGTGTGCAGCCGTCACCAGCGCTGTGTGCTGACATCGTGTACAGCCGATGAGGCTTGCTGGGTGGTCTCAGGGCTGCTCCCCCTCTGGGGCCTCTCCCCTTGCCCTGCAGGTGGCGTCTTCTCCCTGTGTCCTCTCAGGACCACCCTCTGCGGGGTCTGCATCCTGGTCTCCTCTTAGAAGATTACCAGCCAGATTGGAGATTGGATTAGGGCCACCCTAATGACCCCATTTTACCTTCTTCCTGTCTTTATAGACCCTGTCTCCAGATACGGTCATGTTCTAGGGACTGGGGTCAGGACACTGACAGAGGAGTTTGGGGGGCACACCTGGAGGTGTGTCCTTCTTTATCAGCCGCGTAGCACCATTTTTGCCTCCCTGCTGCTGATCAGGGTGGGGAGAGAGCGCCCCACTGCCACAAGCGCCCGGGGCCCTGCAGCCATCTTGAGGCTGGTCTCTGGTTTCAGGTACATTCACCCCTGCGAGATCTGTGGGCGGATCTTCAACAGCATTGGGAACTTGGAGCGCCACAAGCTCATCCACACAGGTAGCGTGTCCGCGGAGGATGTGCAGCCCCGAGCCAGCCGGGGCTCTCCCGTACCACGTGCACGGGTAGTCACGTCCCGCCTCCCTCCCGACATGTTCTGCGTTTTCCTGGCCTCTCCCATCCCGGCCGCCCTGCCATGGCAGCTCCATCACCCCTTGAGGTGCTCAGGGACCACAGGAAAGTCCATGGAGGCACGAAGAGGTGGCCCGTGTCGCCCCTGTGCTTCCAGCTGCAGGGTCTCCCCCGTTGGGGACCCCGCCTTTGAAATGTGGCCGTGTGTTTGCAGGTGTGAAGAGCCATGCCTGCGAGCAGTGTGGGAAGTCCTTTGCCAGGAAGGACATGCTCAAGGAACACATGCGCGTGCACGACAACATCCGCGAGTACCTGTGCGCCGAGTGTGGGAAAGGTAGGTGTAGGTGTGTGCACCGCCACGCTGCCCAGGAGGAGGGAGCCAGGACTGGCAGTCACGGGAACACCAAGTCCGCCCCAGGGGGACTGCAGGTGTCAGCCACTTAACAAGAAGGGAAAGACATGGGGTGCGTATTTAAACAGGAAGCGCCTAGGGGAAACGTAAAGTGGTTCAAAAGGCAAAAAGAAACCGGGCGTGGTGGCGCATGCTTATAACCCAGTACTTGGGAGGCTGAGACAGGAGGATCCAGGTTCAAGAGCAACCTCAGCAACTTAGCGAGACCCTGTTTCAAAATAAAAAATAAAATCAGGCTGGGGGTGTGGCTCAGAGCTAGAATGCCCCTTAGTTCAATCCCCAGTACCAAAAAAAAAAGCAAAAAGACACAGTGAACTTAAAATCATAAACAAATCATCAAAACAATGCACCACACAATTGCATTCATACAGTGATCTTTTTTTTTTGATACTGAGATTGAACTCAGGGGCATTCTATATTCTACCTCTAAGCTAGACCCCCCAGCCCAATTTTATTTTTTATTTTGAAACTGGGTCTCACTAAATTGCTCAGACTGGCTTCGAACCTGCGATCTTCCTGCTTCAGCCTCCCAAGTACTGGGATTATAGACGTGCGCTGCCACACCTGGCTACACAGAGCGATTTTGAGACTCACTGACGGTTCAGCAAATCCCTTGGCACATCACCTGCTACTGACTACAGTTATGGCTACCCAGGGGCCATAATTGTAATAGTATAAAGCTAGTTACGTAGAAACAGATCCATTGACAAGTATCCCACATCGGTAAGTGAAATATCCAAAAAAGATAATCCCAGTACATGTTCAAATTCCAACCCATTCCTGTTTGAAAAATCCGAAAGCCTCCTACCCTTGAGTGGTGGCCTTCTCGGGCTGTTCCCGGGACCCACCCTGCTTGTTCTACTGTGGGGCAGCAGAACCGGCCCCGTCCAAATACCAGACAGATCAAGTTCGTCCACTTTGCTGTTAGGATCTTTTATAAATAGTTTTGCTTTTTCCTTTGTTGGGCTTAAAGAAAATTAAACAGAAAACTATGCAAAAATCTTGAATGCCTGTAATTCAGATAGCCCCTAACAATGCATATAACGCAGTATTGCTGTAACAGGTTAAAAGAGTTCATTGCAGAGAAAGGCAGGGAACGCGACCTTCCCTGTTCCTCATCCCGACCCTCGGCCTCTCCAGCACCGGCGGTGGCGGCTCTCATGGTCCTGCAGAGTGGCTCTGGGCAAGGATGAGGTGGCAGGTTCTTGTCACCTTCTAGAGCGGCTCTCAGCAAGGACAGTGCCTGCGCTGCTTACTGAGAAAGCAAGATGGGCACAGAGGGGCCCCAAGCTCCTCCAGCCCCTGCTCCACTTGCCGCCTCCAGCCCCCTTCCCGCTCCGGCACCCTCCCTGTTAAAACTTGTAGAAAATCAGGTGGGCCTGGACAGAGGGGTCCTGCATAGGGCAGTGGGAAGATTGGAGGGTCAGAGGTGGGCAGCAGTGGCAGGGCTGTCCCTCCTAGAGGCAGAGACCACACTGGGTCCCTGGGGGTCCCCCGACGCCACTCAGTGGTCCTCACTGGCAGGGGGTTGGGTGAGGACAACTGTCCAGGGAGCCCAGGGGACAGGGGTATGAGGTCAAAGACATTTCGTGATATACATTTTAATATATGAAATGTATTAAGCAGCCCCAGATTTCTTTTGTGAATTCTGAATAGTTTATGTGAAATGTTAGTATCACTGGCACAAATGAGCACCTACTGTGCTTACTTGTTCTTTACATATTTTTTCTTTGTGTGTGTGTGTGTCTGTGTGTGTGGCGCTAGGGATTGAACCCAGGGGCATTCTACCTCTGAACTACACCCCCAGCCCTTTTTATTTTTTATTTTGAAACAGGGTCTCACTAGATTGGCTGAGGGTCTCGCTAAGTTGCTGAGACCGGTCTCAAACCTGCTGTCCTCCTGTCTCAGCCTCCCAAGTACTGGGATTACAGGTGTGCATTCTTTACATATCTTGCTTTTTCTTTACTTAACAATTTATCTTGGAGATCTTTTCATATCAGAACAGATAGATATTGCCTAGTTTTTCTTTAAAGCCTTGATGGGGTTCACTGGTGTGGGCTCATATAGCCAGACCCTTAGTCGACATATTAAGGTTTTGGGGGTTTTGCAGCCACTGTCACTGTGAACAGTACTGCGGGAAGCATTCTTGCATGGTGTCTCTTCACATTTTTTTCATAAAAATTCTAGACTTGCCGATAGACTCAGTCAATACCCAGGACTAAGTGGGCAAGTCAGCCTCTGACCAGTAGTTTTTGTCCCTAAGAGTGTGGGTGGCTTCTTTTACTCAGAAGATTATAAATAACTTTTTGAGGTAAAACTGCTCTTCACAGCTGGCTCAGGGCTGGCCGTGGGCATGGACCGTGCGGCTCCTCGCGGGGCTCGTGCTCCCCCTAGTGGTGCAGCCTAGCAGTTTTCTCTCAGCTGACTAGGTCATCGGTTCCAGGTTTTAGAATTCTGAAATTCTTTTGTGCTGGCTGCAGACGGGTTTTCTAGGTGACCTTGTGAGCAGATGGAACTGGACAGGGCTGTCTGCAGCTGAAGATGGAGCTGTGGCAGGCTCAGTCCCTCCTCCCGGTGCTGAGGGTCCCTGGGCAACCCCGCTGCCGGCTCATCTTCCAGCTCATCTCTCTGCTGCCTGCTGCTGGCACTGCTTAGGGCCCTCGGGGCCGGACAGTCTGCCCCAGCGAGTGCCAGCCACCTTGTGATGGGCCGAGCTGCCACCAGGGCTCCTGCACCCCCTTGCTCACCCGGTTTGTGTCCTGGGCTGTTTCAGCCCTTTCCGCGCCTGACCGCAGCCTCATGCCGGGGACATCCCTCTCTCCAGGGGCCTGAGTGTCTGATATGTTGGCTTATTTCAACTCCTTAAGATTGGTTGCATTAAATAAAGTTAAAACGAGATTGAAAGCCATTATTTAAGCCATCTCGTGTCCTCCTCATTTTACTGAGCATTTATACCACCCCACCAAGACAGACAGTAAAGCTTAGTCATCCCTGTCCATCTCACCAAACTACCCACTGGGTCACAATGGTAAGACATGAAAGTTTGTGGACGGCTCCTGGTGTTGCTCCCACAGGGACACCTAGATGTCACAGTAAACCTCTAGTGGTAGTGGGGATGGGAGCGGTCACTTCCCCCAGTCCCACGGCTGGGGGAGCAGAGCCCTTGGGGGTTGAGCCCCACGGCCCAGCCTTCCCCTGCTGGTTCCACACCCATGCATTCCTGGGCCTGCCCTGGGTCCCTGGGCACGAGCACTGCTGGGGCACAGGCACCTGGGCCAGTTGTGAAAGGCCCGGCATGGTCTGCTTCTGTCCCCAGGCATGAAGACCAAGCACGCGCTGCGCCACCACATGAAGCTGCACAAGGGCATCAAGGAGTACGAGTGCAAGGAGTGCCACCGCAAGTTCGCGCAGAAGGTCAACATGCTCAAGCACTACAAGCGGCACACGGGTGAGCGCGCCCGCCGGCTCCCGCTGGGCTCCCTCTAGGCTCCCGGTGACGCAGGTCACACAGAACAACCGCCTCTGGCTTCCTTCTCCCTGTGCCCTGCATGCCCCGGGCTCCTGAGGCTCCTTCTGGCTGTCACAGGAGGCAGCTGCGCCTCCAGAGCTCCCTCGTGACTGAGCACAGGTCCAATGTAGTACTGTGCACGCAGGCAGGAGCCACCGCAGTGCCAGCTCTGCGAGACGGGCATAAACCAAATGTCTTTGTTCTAAATTTGGCCAATGGTCCCAGGCTGGGTCCCTGGAAGACAGTGGTCACTTCTTGGGGCACTCTGAGACCTGCAGAGGGCCAGAGACGCGTTCCCACACACAGTGTAGGAGAGTTCCTTGTGCCCCACGGCCTCTCCAGCATATGTTAGTTTTTGTTTTTTGGATAATAGTCATTCTAACTTGGGCAAGATGATGGCTCATTGTAGTTTTGATTCGCATTTCCCAGATGGTTAATGATATTGGCATTTTAAGAATAGATTTGTGTCTATTCGGAGCATTTGCCCGTGTTTTAATAGGATTAATTGGGGTTGTGTTAGTGTTTTGAGTTCCGTATATATTCTGGATATTAATCCTTTGTCCAATGAATAGTTGACAAATATTTTCTCCCTCTGGAGGTCATCTCTTCACTCTGTTGTTTCCTTTGCTGCACAGAGAAGCCTTTTTGATATAATCCCATTTGTCTATTTTTGTTTTGTGTGTGTGTGTGTGTGGTGCTGGGGATTGAACCCAGAGGGGTTCTAACTCCAAGCTACATCCCCAGCCCAATTTTTTAATTTTTATTTTGAAACAGGGTCTCACTAAGTTGAGAGTCTCACTACTTGCTGAGGCTGTCCTCAAACCTGCGATCTTCCTGTCTCAGCCTCCCAAGTACTAGGATTAAAGGCGTGCACCACCAGGCCCGGCTTATTTTTGCTTTTGTTTCCTGTGTTTTGGGGGTCATATCCAAAAAAAATCGTTGCCTGTACCAGTGTCTTGAAATGTTTCCTCTGTTTTCTTCTAGTAGTTTCAGATCTTACATTTAAGTCTTTGATCCATTTTGAGTTTATTTTTGTACAGGCTGAGAGATAGGGGTCAAGTTTTAATCTTGTTTTAATGCAGGTTTCCTACTGCCATGTATTGAAGAGGCTGTCCTTTCTCTGATGTACGTTTTGGGCATCTTACTAGGGCTCTGTGGTGTGCCTTGAGATCAGGTAGTGTGATGCTCCAGCTTTGTTCTTTTCATTCAAGATTGCTTTGGCTATTCTGTGTCTGTTAGGCTTCCATATAAACTTCAGGATTGCATTGTTCTAGTTCTGTGAAGAATGTCATTGGTGTTGGGGATTGCATTGAATCTGCAAATGCTATGGGTAGTGTGGACATTTTAACACTATTAATTCTTCCATGAATATGGGATGTCTTTTCCATTTTGTGTCTTCTTCAATTTCTTCCATTAATGTTTTGTAGTTTTCTTTCAGTACCAAAGCTTGAACCCAGGGGTATTCTACCTCTAAGTTATATCCCCAGTCCTTTTTATTTTTCATTTTGAAACAGGATCTTGCTAAGTTGCTAAGGGTCTTGCTGAGTTGCTGAGGTTGGCTTTGAACCTGCGATCCTCCTGTCTCAGCCCTCCAAATACCGGGATTAAACATGTATACCACCATGCCCAGCATGTTTTATAATTTTCTTTGTAGAGGTCTTTCACTTCCTTGGTTAAATTATTTCTAAGCTGTTTCTTGTGTTTTTTGTTTGTTTGTTTTGTAGCTATTGTGAAGGGGGTTGCTTTCATGATTTCTTTCTCAGGAAGTTTGTTATTGGTGTATACGTTTTTTGCATATTGTTTTTGTATGTTGATTTTGTAACCTACAACTTTACTGAACTCTTTCATCAGTTCTAATGGTCTTTTTGTGTAGTCTTTGTTTTTCTATGCAGAGGAACATGTTATCTGAAAACAAGGATAATCTGACTCCCTCCTTTCCTACTTTAATGCCTTTTATTTATTTCTCTTGCCAGATTGCTGTGGCTAAAACTTAAAGTACTACATTGAATGAAAGAAGCGAGAGCGGACACCTTCTCTCGTTTCAGTTTCCCCATTCAGTATGACGTTGCATGTGGGTTCGTCACATATAGCCTTTATTATGTTGAGTATGATTGTTCTGCACCTCGTTTTTCTAGGGTTTTTATTTTGCAGGGATGTTGAGTTTTACCAAGTGCCTTCTCTGCATCTGTTGAGCTGATCTTAGGACTTTTAGCCTTTATTCTATTGATACGATGCTGTTGACTTCCATATGTGAACCATCCTTGCATTCATGGGATTAATCCCACTTGATTATGGTGAATGATCTTTTTTTGATGTGCTATTGGCTAGTAAGAAAAAAAAATGTTTAAAGCATGTTGATGACCGCAGCCATGGCTTAGTATATTTATATTCTTGGAGTTGGTTTTTATTTATTATTTTATCTCTCAGTATATGTCTCAGATCATGCTGCCTGAGATCGTTCTGGACTAAGCGGGTTGTAGATAAATTAATACCCTTAAAGAAACAGTTGCTGTTTTCCATCTGTGTAGATGTCTTTCTACATCTCCTTATTTTTTAATATGAAATGTCACCACAGAGTGGTAAATTTTCCAAGTCACACTTTCCTGGTTGAGTTTGGGAGTGAAGAGTCATTGCTTATTGTCTGTTGGCACTTTCCCTTCCCCCAGAGGTGCTGCAAATACCGAAAACGTCGAGGGTAAGGGCTCCTTTGTGTGCAGTGAAGGTAAGACGCTTACTCAGCGCGTGAGGTTCAGCATTCCTTCTCCTGCAGGGATTAAAGATTTCATGTGTGAATTGTGTGGGAAGACTTTCAGCGAGAGAAACACCATGGAGACCCACAAGCTCATCCACACAGGTAGGCAAGTCTGAAGGAATGTTCTGGGCCCCACCGCAGTCTGGTGAGGCTGTCTGGGTGTGCGGGGATGGGAACAACTATTGTGTTCTGTTGACTTTTCAAGAATATGTAGTGCTGTCTTGTCTTAATGGTGGCCCCTTGACCTCTAAAACCCACCAGAACTGCCAAGTGTCCATTCTCGAATTTTCGAGCATTGGTGCAGCAACAGTGCTCCAGAGGGATAATGGCCATGCATTCGTGTTTCTCGGGCCATGCTCATTCCCCCGGCCTGCCCTGGCTGCAGCTCCTGCAGGAGTGGCGGGCGTCACCTGTCGCCATCGTCGGGGCTGGGGATCGGGGTGACCCCACAGGTGACCTGCCCTTCTCCTTCCTCCCCGCGCGCATGCTCGTGTGAGAAGTGGGCAAGCAATGGACATGCTCTGTGTGCGACAAGAAGTACGTCACCGAGTACATGCTGCAGAAGCACGTGCAGCTCACCCACGACAAGGTGGAGGCGCAGAGCTGCCAGCTGTGTGGGACCAAGGTGTCCACGCGGGCCTCCATGAGCAGACACATGCGGCGCAAGCACCCCGAGGTGAGCCTGACCCCTGCCCTCCGCCACGCCCCGTGGTCCCGGCGCTCCTGCGGCCCCAGCACCCCCGTGATGGCGAATGGGCCTCTCCCTTGGCAGACCCCGAGTTCCTGGAGGCAGGGCCCTGTTCTCACGCCCGCTCGGAGCTGCACGGCCTGCCACGTGGGAGGTGACCAATGAACGGATAGGACAGAGGAGAAGCAAAGATAGCTTTTGCTAGGGTTTTAAATACATTCTCCCTGGAACTGCAGCAAGATAGAAGCAGAGCCCTCCCCTCCCCCTTCTTCCTGTTGAAGTAACTAATGTGTAAACGGGAGGGAGCTTCCACGAGGGTAGTTATCACATCACTGGGAGAGGAAGACCTTCAAAGCATAAAAGTAGCAAAAGCAGCTGGGCACGGTGGCCATGTCTGTAATCCCAGTACGTGGGAGACTAAAACAGGAGGACCACAGGTTCGAAGCTAGCCTCAGCAACTTAGCAGGACCCTGTTTAAAAATGAAAAGGGCTGGGGGTGTAGCTCAGAGGTAGAACACCCTTGGGTTCAAACCCCAGTACCACCAAAAAAAAAGAAAGAAAGTAGCAAAAGACATTGTGAACAAAATAACCCCATACACTTGTAGGACTTCCCTGGGTCAAAAAAAAAAAAAAAGCAAAGGGCAAACTGAAAACTACGTGTAAGGTTTTACTACCTTTGACAGATGTAAACTGTTAGTATTAAGGATAATAGCCATTCCCTGAGAAGCCACAAAGAGCTCAGTGCATGTGGAGAGAACGTTCATGAAAGAGGAAGTAAACCTGGTTCCAGGAGACACACAGCGTTTGGCCTCTCTGTGGGTCCCAGAGTGCGTGTGTGAGCGGCGCTGTGTGTCCTCAGAGCCACCATCAGCGCTCCAGTTGACGTCAACATATTACAAAGAAGGACTCGGACCTGGTGCTCGAGGATAAGTCCGAGGTGCCGCTCCCCGTCATCTTTCCTAAGCAAGCCCACCCCAGGGCTGCAGAGCGCACGGCTTCCGTGTTTATTTTCTTTAGCCGAGCAAAAATAGACGCCTGCAGAGCTGTCGGGTGGAGAGCCCTCGCAAGCAGACTCGGGTAGTTTTCTCCAGTCCTGTGGGTCTTCCCACAGCTGGTTCCCCTGTTCAGCAACTCACCTTTATCCCACTGTGTCAGCGTGTTCTGTCCTCTTGGGGCACTGCGTCCCCTTTTCTTACTGTGACTTAATTAAATCCAGTCACCACGCTACCCAGCACGAGGAACATGCACATAAGGCAGTGGTGAACGGGCGGCACTCGTTCTCGGCAGGGTGCCAGGGCTGGAGGGAGGAGCTGGCAGCCCCCAGTCAGGGTACAGTGGGGCTTCCCGTGCTGAGGTCACCGTTCAGGGGTGGACGGAGGGAAAGATGGCGGGCATCACTTCACCACCGAACCGATGAAGGAAGGTAGATGTGTGCGTCTGAGCTGGAGTGCGATGTTTAAGGTGCAGACGCCCTGTTCCAGGTGGCTCCTATACGATGGTTGTACTGTACCGCATCTTAACTGGCTCAGCACCTCCTGTGAATCAGCGGAGGGCGCACTGAAGCCGCACCTACTGAAAGCACATGGCATGGGGCAGCAAGGGAAGAAGTAGCCCCACCCGTGGGTGGGCAGACACGAGAGGATACAAAGACAGCCAGCACCTCCGTGCATGTGAACCCGCAGAAACTTGAAATGAGGCGGGTGAGGGGTCCCGGAGGACGAGCCTGGACGGGTTCTAGGAACAGTTCCAAGGTCAGTGCTGAGCAGGAGAGTTGAACGAGGACAGTTCCTCCTTTGAGAGGTGGCAAGGGTCTGCTGAGGGCCAGGCGCCTGCAGCAGGAGGCCCAGCGCAATGTGTCCAGGTTCCTGGTGTGTCATGGGCAGCGCTGGGCGGGCACAGCATCCCGCTCACTGCCCCCGTGCCCCTCACAGGTCCTCGCCGTGCGGATCGATGACCTGGACCCCCTCCCCGAGACCACCACCATCGACGCCTCCTCCATCGGCATTGTCCAGGTGAGCATGTGGAGTGCACTCGCAGGGCACGGGCCCTAGGGGCTGCGATGCTGTGGATGCAGGCTTAGGGCACCTTGCGCTTCCCTGTCTAGTTTCACTGTTTTTTAGTTGCTCTCCCCTTTTAGAGCCTTTTAGAACATTCTTTAGTTTCTATATAGGTTCTACAACCAGATTTTTGAATGCTGGTGTATCTCACTTTGGAGAATAGATAGTTTCCAGGAAAGCTTAGCATAATCAAATTATTCTAATAAGCAATATAATGTAACTGTATTAGATGAACCTAGGTTTTAAAGGACTTCCCAGTCAGTGCGTTTACAACAGACTTATTTTTAGTACAAAGAGAACTCATCACGCTCTCGGTTGCTGGCGATCACGTCTACACCTGTGTGTGTTTGGCGATTGCATCTACCTGTGTGCTTGGCGACCGTGCTTTTCAGTGCAACGTGCACTAAGATGATTGGGTCGCAGGAGGAGTGGTGGTGACCGTGGTGGAGATCCTTGCTAGCCCGGGAGAGCCACACCAGCCGGGAGCCTGGCGTGGCCTGCTCTCCTGTTGCTCTCGACCCCTGCAAAGAAGCACGTGGGGCAGGACTGCATGGACCCCTTTGCCGTCCCCAAAGGAGGAGTCCTTATTGTTTTAATGGTCAAACTCATCTAAATCCAGTTGTTTTCTACAGTGAGTTTTTCATTCTTGGGGAGGAGCTCTGATTCAAAGGCATTGTCCTTGGTCGGAGCTCACTGGAGCAGGGACATTTCCCTTTGCCCAGTGGCTTTAAAAAATTACTTTTTAAAGATGTTTACATAGAGCCAAGCGCAGTGGTGCAAGCCTGTGAGCCCAGAGACTCGGGAGGCCATGACAGGAGGATTGCAAGGTTCAGGCCAGCCTGGGCAACTTAGTAAGACCCTGTCTCAAAATAAAAAAAAATAAAAAGGGCTGGGGGTGTAGCTTTGAGGTAGAATGCCCCTGGGATCAATCCCCAGCACCAAGAAAAAGTAAAAATACAAGTCAGGTGTGGTGGTACACGCTTCTAATCCCAGTACTTGGGAGGTTGAAACAGGAGAATTGCAGGTTTGAGACCAGCCTCAGCAACTTAGCGAGACCCTGTTTCAAAATAAAAAATAAAGTTGGGCTGGGAGTGTAGCTCAGAGGTAGAACACCCCTGAGTTCAATCCCTAGAACCACAAAATAAGTAAGTAAATAATAAATAAATAAATAAGGCTGGGGATATAGCTTAATTGTAGAATGCTCCCGGGTTCGATCCAATCCCCAGTACTGCAAAACAAAGCACGGCCAGGCTGCTTCCTGTGGCAGCTCGGCGGTCCAAGAGCGTCGCCGCTGGCCCGCGGGCGTGCCGGCAGTACAGGGCCTCCCTGGCCACTGCCTGGACTCAGCCCTTGACCCAGCTCGCTGCTGAAATCGTTCTTCCCGCAGCCGGAGCTGAGCCTGGAGCAGGAAGAGCTGGCCGAAGGGAAGCACGTGAAAGCTGCCAAGCGCAGCCACCGGCGGAAGCAGAAGCCAGAGGAGGAGGCGGGGGCTCCGGCGCCCGAGGACACCGCGTTCAGCGAGTACTCGGAGAAGGAGCCCGAGTTCACGGGCAGCGTGGGCGACGAGACCAGCTCCGCCGTGCAGAGCATCCAGCAGGTCAGCCGCTTGTCCTGGTCCAGATCGGGCACCGGGCTCCTTCACAGAGGCAGCTCCCCGAGCGTGCGAGCCCCGCACGTGCCTGGCCGTCCTTTGTCAGCATGCACCACGCACGCCTGGACAGCTCCAAGTCCACACTCGGGTCCCGTTCCTCACATGGGCATCACTTCACATAGTGTCGCCAAGTTCCAACCTCCAGGTCACGCGAGCCATCGTTGGCAGCAGCCTGACCTTCTAGTGTGTGAGAGAGAGGCGTCTCCCGGTTGGGAGTTCAGGGGGAGTTTCCACTGCAGGGAGATCCCGGGCGGCCTGTTGAGTGCGTTCCACGCAGAGGTGGAGAGCTGGGCGTTCGCAGACCTGTCCGGGGAGCTGCGCCCGCCAGCCTGGGCTCCCCTGGAGAGGGCGCGGTGACGGCCAGGGTGTTCCCGTTTTGCTCAGACTTCCTCACTTGGCTTTGGGATCTTCACCGGCCTATGGCTAGTACTGCACACCTCGCTCTCGTCGGTGGAGCTGGTCGTCTAGTGGCCAAAATTCATGCACTCGTTTGTCCTTTCATCGCTCTGTGAGGAAGAATGTTGCTTCCTTTCTTACTTGCTGTTGGTTCTGCAGATATTTCATGTCCTTTTTAGTCATGTAGTGGAGATACTGTGTTGGTCAGTTTTTCATCACTGTGACAAAATACCTGAGGAAACCAACATAAAGGAGGAAAGGTTCGTTTTGGCTCACGGTTTCAGAAGTACCAGTCTGTGGTCGCTTGGCGCCATCTCTCAGGGCCTGTGGTGAGTCAGAGCATCATGGCGGGGAGCACGTGGCGAAACAGAGATGCTCACACCATGGTGGCCGGGACAAAGGATACCTTTCAAAGGACCGTCCCCCGTGACCCGCTCCTCCTGAGTAGGCCCCTTCTTCTGAAGTTTCCAGCACCTCCCAGTAGCACCACCAGCTGGGGGCCGAGCCTTCTACACACGTGCCTTTGGGGGACCTTCCAGACCCTAACCCTCACAGACCCCCCAAGGGCAGGGGTGGAGAGAGCAGAGGAGACGGTGCTGCTCTGTCGTCTGTGCGTCTCCCTCTGTCTGCTAGCTGGTGCCGTCACTGCGCTTCTGCCTTCTGTCTCATCACCTCTGTGGTTATTGTCTGCAACTTGTTGCTATTTTCCCTGAAAAGACTTTCTCCAGGGCAGAATTGACTTGGTTTCTTCTTTCACCAGAGTGTTCTGCCTCCTCCTTTGCCCCAGTGAGCGTGTGACCATTCCCGCATGACACTGGCCCCAGCACACAGTGCACCCTGGGAAGGGTGTGGATTTGCCCCTTTGCAAAAATGATTCACCCTCTCTTGCTGTATGTGGCTCTTCCAGGTTGTGGTGACGCTGGGGGACCCCAATGTGACTGCCCCGTCAAGCTCCGTCGGCCTGACCAACATCACCGTGACCCCCATCACCACTGCGGCTGGGACTCAGTTTACCAACCTGCAGCCTGTGGCCGTGGGGCACCTCACCACCCCGGAACGCCAGCTACAGCTGGACAACTCGATCCTGACTGTGACCTTCGATACCGTCAGTGGCTCTGCCATGTTACACAACCGCCAAAATGACGTCCAGATCCATCCCCAGCCGGAGGCCTCGAACCCACAGTCCGTGGCCCACTTCATCAACCTGACCACCCTGGTCAACTCCATCACGCCCCTGGGGAGTCAGCTCAGCGAGCAGCACCCGCTCACATGGCGGGCCGTGCCCCAGACGGACGTGCTGCAGCCGCCGCAGCCGCCGGCGCCCCCGCAGCAGACAGCGCAGCCCCAGGTGCAGGCCGAGCAGCAGCAGATGTACAGCTACTAGCGCCGCGGAAGCCGGGGCGCTGGAGGGCCAGGGGGATTTGAGATTCCTTTGCTGGAAACCAAACAAAGAGAAAATGCATACATTGCATTGTAAGTAAGGTTGAAGTAGCTTTGCAGAATCATCTCCGGGTTCCCCCAGCAACAGCGCCGGCCTGTCAGCCGAGCAGGAGAAGCAGCCCCTGGCGAGCAGGAGGCTAATACCCTCTAGTGCCAGGATATGCCTTACCAAGCCCTGCAGCCCGGCCCGCCACACCCCGCCCTCAGAACTGCGCGACTGACACGGGGCGAGAAGGGGGCACGGAAAGAAGCAGGCTCCTGCGTGGGGTCAGCAGGCGGCTGTTTCTGTTTCCTTTGGAGCTCGGTTACTGTATGAAGACACAAACAGTCGTCATGGGTAACGCGCCAGTGAACGGTTTTCTCCTCACTCCTCGAGTGTTTTAGCAAGTGAGCAGGTAGAAGTTACAGGGACTTTATCTTTTATTCTCTTCTTCAGAATACGAGCTGAGTCATTTGTCATGCAGCTGTGGCTGAGGTCATGTGAAATGTGCTCACAGCAGGTGACTCTGGCGTTCAGGCCCCTCACAGGCAGGGGTCACGTGAGGCCACCACTCAGGCGCGAGGGGCATCTTGGGAATGTCCACCAATCAATTTTCAGTAGTTTTTCATTATTTTATCTTATTACAAACATATGTATTTAAGACCCCCATTGTGGCTAATACAGTTTTTTAAATTTTATTTTAACATGATAAAGTCGTTTGCACTGTAGGACCATGGGACCACGTCCAGTTCTGCGCAGCTGCCCAAGTGGGAGGCACGCGCATGCGCAGCTGTGTGCGGAGGAGCGAGCCCGCCTGCGCTCCCCCAGGCTCCTCCGGAGCCGTCTCAGGACTCTGCCCTCCACATGTATTTATTGTGGCGAAGCTCAGCCACTCCCCTGAACAGAAGGACAGGGAAGAAGAAATCCATGTTCCCTTTCTGTGTAAACCTTAATTCAAAAAGTTGATGTGTTTGAAGATCAATTTCTATAAAAATATTGAATGAATTCAGCCCATCTGAGGGGAGAAGCATAGGTATTTAGAAACACAAAGAATGTGACTTCCCGTGGGTGGCAGTGAGAGCTGGAGAGGTCAGCTCAACAGGAGAGGACGTGCCGATGGGCAGCGGGACACGTACCATCACAGGCGTGCGCGTCCAGAGGCCCCGGCCGGTCTTGCAGTCCTGTCTGCAGCTAGCAGCACGGGAACCCAGAGCGGCGTGGGGAAACGTGTGCTTTCACACTCCTCTGTTTTTAACGCTGTCCCGGATGAAGGGATAAACTTGCTTTACCTTGTCCTCGATTTCATGTTATCTGGGAGGCCATCCTGAAGAGATACCGACTGTGGGTCGCAGCGGGCACACGAGGCCAGGGCAAGCGAGTCAGGCCGAGGGCGGTGTGGGTTACGTGACATCAGCTTTCTCAGCATTTAACCTCATTCCAAATAGCAAGCTTTGGAGGAGCTGGCCAGAGCTCATTTGTGCAATACACGCCTTGTGGAACCCAGGAGGCTCCTCGCCCACGCAGCCTGGGGTCTGCGGAGCCCTGGCCCCACCCCACCCACCACACACGCTTCTGGTTCCCCCTCCCAGTGGCACACCATGGGAGGTCACTTGACATTTTAATTTATGATAAATATTTTATGTTATTTATGTGTATGATAACTGCTTTGAACATCGGAGTTTCATCAAATGAGCTTGGGCTAGGGGTGATTTATTTTAAAAAATGTCTCCATTCTGCAAATATAAGTAGTCCAGGCCTCCAGGAAGCCAGCAGGAGGTGCAGGGGTCCTAAGATACTTTTTTAAAGTTAATGACGATTCATAGAATCTCAAGGATGAATGGCCTAGGAAAGAGCCCCGCAGGCCTTGGGCTCGTGACTAAACATCCACTAGCATTTATCTTTCATTCCTCTTCCCTAAGAAAGAAAGGCCTTCTAGATGAATTTTATTTCTTTGAAAGAAGTTGTTGTGCCTAGAGTAAGGCCGTGTCCAGAGTCTTTAACGAGCCGAATCTGGGCCGCCTGGTGCCATGTGCTGCCACCGTATGCCTAAACACACGAGGCACCGTACTTCCTGGTGAATTCTCCCTAGTGACAACTCAAAGCCAGACCTCCTCCCGAGTTTTCCGTAGACACATGTGGTAATAGGGTCCTTGTCTTAAAGCAATTGCTATGAATTTGCATATAAGAAACTGGATAGCAAAAAAAAAAAAAAGGTACTACTACTCTCAGCCAAACGAGTCATCGAGCGTGCGTTCTGCGTGTATATCACTATTTATCCATGGAAAGTATTTAATTTTTTTCACTGATCCAAGGTGCACAGATTATCTGTAAAAAAGAAATTAGATCAAGCCATGCGGCCAACAAGCACTGCAACTCCATCTGGGTTATTATCAGTTAATAAATCATGAGAATTTATTTCTGACCTGTGAATTGGTGGGGCCATAGAGGCCGGTTCCATGTGGTGTCGTGAATCTTGCAGGTAGAGCATGGGGACCGTCACTTGCGGTGAATCGCATGCTCTGTGGCCTCCAGAACAGCCCGAGCATGTGAGGTGTTCTCAGGAGAAGGCTCTGTGCCCAGCATGGAGCCCTCTGGAGAACCCGGCGCGCTGCAGGCGGATTTCACTCGTTTCTCACGGTCTGCGTCCAGAGGCAGAAGGCCCGTGGCTCCCAGCCCGAGGCAGCGTCTATGACTTTTCTCCTTGGATTCCAAAAGGTTGAGACTTCCCTGAGGCACTCAGTGTCTTTGTGTCACCTCTGTTTGTATAATGGTAAATAAAAGGTGCTGTGACCTGTGTTTTCAATTCCTGGTCCTCTGCTCCGCCTGCCCATGAGAAAAAGCTGGCACACACGTGGGCTTTGAGAATGATTCTAATTTCTGCCATTGGCAACATTTTGATTCCCCTCCAGTCCCAAACCCCTAAGATATTTGGATCACTTCAGACATTTCCTGAAGTTTTCCATGAGAAGTTTTTGTGGGGGTTTATGGAAAAAAGACAACAAAGAGCGCATAGCCTTTTTTTGGAGACCTGAGATCAGGGAATGGGCCCAAAAGATCATTAGAAAGGGAAAAATAGCCATGCATTTCTTTGGGCCTGAGGTCTGGAATGGTCCCTTATCTCATTGATCAAACATTATATTATGTATTCTCATTTGTTAGGGTGGTCATTTTAAAGTTATGGAACACCTCAATCATCCAGTCCTCTGAGGATTTGAACTAAGGGAACCACATTGTGGGTATTTTGGATAGACAGCATCAGGTAGCAACTCGCTCTACTGCAGGGAGATGGGACTCGTTCGCTTGACACCTGACAATTGCGAGCACTTCCTCGTGTGTGCCAGACCACGTGGTGCTCTGCACACGAGCACGGCCTTTCAGAACACTCCAGTGGACAGAGCAGTAGCAGTTGTCACTAGGGTCCACCCTGATCCACCTGCGCAAACTACCAGGTAGTAGTTGCTCTGCTCCACACCATGTGATGGATGAAACAGCCAGGTCCCGGTCTGTGAACACCATCTCCACACGCTGACGCCAGATCCCATAGGACGGGGAGCTGCCTGGCCACTGGCTCCTCCTCCATACCTATGTCTGCCTTGGGTCCATGAGCATCAACGGGGCCCTCTCGGGTCCCGCCCAAGAGTGGTACGATGCTGATGGGGGAGCAAACGCCAACGGCCCGAATAACCACACCTCGGACCGGGAGACATGTCTGGCACGATCTCGTTTATTAGAAAGCCAATCCCCCTTTTAAAGTAGAGGCCATACAGGAAACTCGCAAGCAGTACGGTGTGACCCAATGGCACGTGAGGGTCGGGTCACCACGCCCCCCTGTAACCTATCATAGGTAGAGGCACCTGTTGTCTGTGAGCACGGAAGGAGGTAACTGCCTATCATAGCCCTCCTGAGGCTAGGTGGGGCTATCTGCGGGACCTCCCTCTGAGGGGTCCGCCAGTGCCATCTTTGCCATTGATATGCTGAATCACTGCCACGTAGAAGAGGCCCGGTACTCGGTACTCTAGAGCAGGCTTCTGCTAGTCCACCAGGCCCTTTCAAGGCACTGGGTGGAGACCCCAGCAGGGCCCTAGATCTGGAAGGACAAGGACGAGGGCTGGGGATGTAGCTCAGGGGTAGAGCGCTTGCCTAGCATGCATGAGACCCTGGGTTCCATCCCCAGCACCGCAAAAAGATGAATGGGACAGAGAGAGAGAGAGAGAGAGAGAGAGACCGGGACAATCGAGCTTACTGGCATGGTGGTACATTCTTCAGGGGTCCTGGGTTGCCCGGACAAAGGGCCAGCTGGGACCACGCTTCCATCCAAGCCTTGCGTTTTCTTCCTTGGCCAGGGACTGTGACTCCCCTGGGCCCCAAGGTCCCCAAGTGTGGACAGTTTGGCCTTGCCAGCATGCTGAAAGCATGGTGCTTTGCACAGAGGCTGCCCTGCACCCCAGCAGCCTGCTCCTTCCCTGCTGACGGGCTTGCCCTTACACGTGTCCCGCAAACAGGGAGACCCAGAGGGGAGGGTGCTCCTTCGTGGCAATATGAACCCACCCAGCGTCTCAGAGACGCACCTCTGAGGAGAGGGAGTTCCGCTGGGGACCTGAGGCACAGCCTGGCCCTCGTGTCTGATCCCTCCTGAACGCTCGTGGCCCTGCTCGCATGGCGGCCTGGAGCCCGGCCCAAACCCAAGCTTTTTGCTTCTGTCCTGTGTTTCAGCCACAAAATCTGGCAGCACAGTCATGAGGTAAAGACGGGATTTCCAGCCCACTAGGAGCACGTGTCCACAAAGCCTGAGGCTGCTGGGGGAGGGCGGCGGCCACGGGCAGGAGAGGCCATGTCCCCTGTGCTCGATCGGTTTCTGTTGGATTAGACACCAGTTCACCTGCACCTAGCATCTTGAAGAGCCATCGAGTTGAACACATCCAACTCATGGGATTCACAGTCTGCCCGCGGACTCCAGCTGCCCCAAACCTGGCCCGCCCACTGTCCCTGCACTCAGCCAACAGCCCTGTGGTCCACGTGACCGCACAAACTGAAGCCCAGCTTCGCCCGGAACTGGGCCAGCTTCCCACGCTGGCCTCCTGAGAGCTCTGAAGATGTCAGCCTCCAGCGTCCCTCCACCCTCCCCTCGTCCAGGTGCTGAGACCCCCTCAGCGGCCGTCCAGCTCACCTCTGCTCCCCTGGGAGTCTGTTCTCAAGCCTTGTCTCAGCGACTCCTGTAAAGGTGTGTCCCACAGTGTCACCCGCACACCAAGCCCAGGTCCTCCATGGGCTCCCAGGTGCCCTCTGAATAGCACCAGATCCCCACAGACCCTGAGGCTGCAGAAAGGTCCCGAGAGGACATCTGGTGACTTTCTGAATCCCACCCGAGCCTTTTGGCAGCCTGGGATCTGCAGGGCCCAGCCTGCCTCCTCTCTCACCACGCCCAGGGAAGGAGGGGGGCTTTGCACCTGTCATTGGCACGACCACATTTCCCTTGCCCCTCCCCTTGACAACTTGCCCCTCCCCATGCCTACTTATCCCTCGGATCTTGGCTCAAATCTCTTCCTCAGAGCAGCCTTCTGGAACCTTCTAGAAACTCACATTTCCTGCTTCGATAGCCACCTGTGCACTTTCTTTACAGCAGTCACCTGTTAGCAGTTACACTGAGTATCTGCTAGGGAGCTTGCTGGTGTGTATCTGCTCTTCCCTGCTGTTCGGCCAGCTGCAGAAGCGGGAGGGCTGTGCAGGTTTTCCTCATCATCTCGGCATTTCCCCTGAGCCTGCCCATCGCAGCACCAGTGAGGAGCAATTAGCAGGCGACAGCAGGCTGGCTGCACCCGGCCTCATGCTGTGTGCAGTTCCGCAGCGCTGCTGTGTCCTGGCCACTGTGCTCGTGCTCTGCATATAGACGCAATGATCTTACACTTTGTCTCACTAAATTCTTATGAAATCCTATTTCAATCAGAATAAGCTACTTTATGATTCAGTAACAAAAAACCCTAAAATCTTAGCACCTTAGAACAATAAACCTCTCTCTTGCTCAAGCTACATTATTACCAGGGGCTCTATCATCAGAGCCACACAGGGGTCAACCTGCCTCACATTGCCACTGGTCATGCTGGAGGGCAAGAAGGACCCTGGGAGGTGTCACAGGTGCCACCCAGTCCTCTGCTCCAAACACTTCTGCTTCTGGCCAAGATGGAATGGGGACCGGACTGACCCTTCCATGTGAAACAACGACAAAGCTCTGACAAAATGTGTGGGACAGTGGGGTCGAGATGTGACCATCGGGAGAGGACAGTGGTCCCTGAGAGATGGCACTCAAGAAGGTAAGCCCTGTGGTCGCCCAGCCTGCAGCCCCGAGCCTGGCCAGCCACAGTGGGCGGGCGGAGCACAGCAGCCTCTCTGAGCTGGTGGACAGGGCGGGGGCCCGGGAGGGGCAGGCAGCTGGAGTCTAGAAGCTGGGTTGCAGAGGACAGAGCTGTACAAGGATGATGCCACAGACCAGCAGAGGGCCCCCTGACTCCTTAGCTGAGCACTGAGCAGCATGGGCGGAAACTACCTGTCGCCACCAGCAGAGGTCGTACCTGAGGGGAACTGGGGCAGGGTTCTCAGAAGCATTTGCCTAAACATTAAGGGAAACTAGCCCCAAACTCTGCTTTAATCCTACCTGACACAGCTTAAAAGCAAAATATGAACGGCTTGAGAAGAGTTTGAAGGTTCCAAAGTCAAAGAAGTGATAATGAGATGAAAATGTCAATCATCCTGATTTGATCGTTACATGGTATATACGTGTATTGAATCATCACACTGCAGCCCATAAATATGTACAACATTCATGTGTTAATTAAAAAAGAAAATCTAAAATTATAATAAAAAGGAAAATACATTGTATAAATCACTTCACAAAAATACATTTGTAAAGAAGGAAATGAAAAGATAAATCTGTACCCGAGACACTTAAACTGAGTCCCAGAACAAAACTCAAGAATTTTTATAGGAATCCAAAAATATCCAGTGCTTAACACTATAAAATTTAGAATGGCATCCAATAAAAAATCATGACCCATAACAAGGAGCAAAATTAACCCAAACCGACTTGCAAATGATAGAATTGGTAGACAAGGATATTAAGGGAGTGATTCTATGTTTCACATGTTCACAAAGCTAGAGCAAAGACTGAACATGTTAAAGGCATAGAAGACATATTTTTAAAAACACAAACAACTAATTGAACTCCAAGAGATAATCAGCTAGCCGGGCGTGGTGGGCACGCTTGTAATCCCAGTACTTTGGGAGGCGGAGACCGGAGGATCCGGGTTCACGGCCAGCTTCAGCTCTCTCTCTCTCTCTCCTTAGTGAGGCCTTCCGCAACTTCGTGAGACCCGGTTTCAAAGTAAAGTATAAAAAATAGGGTCGGGGGTGTAGCGCGGAGGTAGAATGGCCCTGGGTTCAATCCCCGGTACCGCAAAAAAAAAGAGAGATAATCAGCTAATGAAAGGAAAAGGTTTGTTTTGGCCCCTGAGGTTGCGGTCCATGGTCTATTGGCCCCATCACTTTGGGGCCTGTGGCAAAGCAGCACGTGTGGTGGGAGCATGTGGTGGAACAGAACCTCTCTCCTCATGGCTGGGAAGCAAAGAGAGAGCAAGGGAAGAGGCTAGGGCCTCCCCGCCCCCTTTAGGGCACGCGCCCAGTGACCCGCAGGCCTCCCCGTAGTCTCTAATAGTTGGGCCTCTGGGGAGCGCTCAAGATCCAAACCATAGCACACTCCAATTCAAAGACTGACATTGTAAGGATGAAATTTTTAAAAGGAGTCCATGCTGCCTGTAAGAAACCTACTTTAAAACAAATTTCTCTGGGCTGGGCACTCCTCCAAGAGGCCTGGGGCACTGCCCACCCAGCCCCAGGGCAGGACACACATCCCATCAAGTGCGTGAGGGACCTCGCTGCCAATCAGCATTAGTGACCACCCTGCACACCATGAGATAGCGGTGAGGTCGGCAGCTTGCCGGCGCCCGCTGTTGGTAGGTCATGAAGTTAGGATTTTATACCTACACCTGCCTGACCCCAAGCTGGGGCTCTTGACCTTCATACAGTATTGCCTGGGATATTCAAAAGAACCATTGCTGTGGGTTGAACCACATAAAACTGTTGTTTCTGTAGGTCAAAAACAGGTGAGCACTGGCTATTCATTCCATGAGGCACAATCTCCTGTGTGCACACTGTCTTGGTCAACATTCTTAGTGCCATAATCCAAGACAACGGACCACACAACTTAGAGAAAGGAGGATTGATTCGCTCACAGTTTCTGGGAGATTCCAGGTGCAGTCCATGTGAGGCTGGGTCTGCGGAGCTCAGAGCATGGCGGTGGGAAGCAGAGAGAAGGAGAGAGCAAGGGGTCTGCTTTCACATCATGGAGGCCGGAAGCAAGAAAGCAGGAAGCAAGGGGATTCAAAGACAAAGGCACAGTCCCTAAGGTCACACCCCCAGGGACCCACCTTCTCCAGCCACACCCCACCAGCCCAGGTTACCACCCAGGTTGTGGTAAATCCATCATAATGCATTCATCTACTGAGGAGATTACAACCCTCACTTGTCTTAATTATATCAGCTCTGAACATATCAGTACATGATCTCTTCAGGGGACATTCTGTATCTAACCATAATGCCCGCTTCCTGAAAGCTGTTTGGTGTGGCCAATTTTCTTGGTGTTTGGATTCTAGGAGTCCAGCATTCCAGTGAGTGCATGTGTGAAGAAACTTTTTTGCTCACAGTAAAGGTAAAAAATAATCTGTTCTGAAGCACAGGTGAGGGAGTCAAAGCGTACACACAGGTGTCACAGTGTGCTCAAACATGGGCACGGGAGCTCCCCGCAGGAGGTGGGTCACTTTGTCTTATGCTTGTTTATGGAATGAAGGGATGTCCAATTCTAGAATTGTAAAATAAAGTCAGTTAAGATCTTTTAAGAAACTGCATGAAACCACGCACGCATGTGTGCGCGCACACACACACACATTTACACAATGTCTATGAAATCTGGGGAAAGCTGCATAATATGTTCTGGTCCAGTGTCAGTTCCCTGACTCTGCTATGGTATGATAGCTATGTGTGCTGCTCCCTTGGAGGAAGCTGAATACAGGGTTCATGGTTCTCCCTGTACTTGGCAATTTGCTGAGTCTATCATTATTTGGAAATTAAAACAAAAGAAACCACTTGGCCTACCATGTCTAATAGCTCTGAAACATAGGGTCAACTTCCCATTTCTTAGTCCTAGCACAACGAAACTTGAAGCCAGGAATGGTGGTATAAGCTTTTCTCTCTCTCTTTTTTTTTTTTTTTTTTTTCTTTTTGCGGTACCGGGGATTGAACGCAGGGGCGTTCTACCTCCGCGCTACGCCCCCGGCCCTATTTTTTATACTTTATTTTGAAACCGGGTCTCACAAAGTTGCGGAGGGCCTCACTGAGAGAGAGAGAGAGAGAGAGACAGAGAGAGAGAGCTGAAGCTGGCCGCGAACCCGGATCCTCCGGTCTCCACCTCCCAAAGTACTGGGATTACAAGCGTGCGCCACCACGCCCGGCTTGGTATAAGCTTTTAATTACAGTGCTTGGGAGGCTGAGACAGGAGGATTGCAGGTCTGAGGCTTTTAAAAAGTTAGTGAGACCCTGTTTCAAAATAAAAGATAAAAAGGGTTAGGGATGTAGCTCAGAGGTAGAATGCCCCTGGGTTCAATCCCCAATATCAAAAAAAAAAAAAAAAGAAAAGGAAAGAAAGGAGGAGGAGGAGAAAAACCTAAAATAAAGGTGTTTAGCCATTAGCACTTATAACTGTGCCCCCTCTCCCATTCCCTATCCCTAGGCAATTGCCACCTGATCTCATCTCAGTAACTTTTGTCATCTCAGGAACACAACATAAAGTGGAATCAGGCATTATGTAATTTTTAAAAAATATTTGCCCATCAGGGTATTCTTCTTAACATGTAAGCCATTTTTTAATTAAAATTTCTATTGAGATGATTATATAGTCCCATGCAGTTGTAGGAGGTAATTTAGAGAGATCTAGTAGACTTTCCCAGTTTCCCCCAATAGTAACAGTTTTCAAGACCTGTGATACTGACTTTGATGTAACTCACAGGTCTTATTCAGATCGCCACATCTTACTTACACCCTGTGTGTGTGTGTGTGTGTGTGTGTGTGTGTGTGTGTTAAAATCTCTACAATTCAATCACCTGTACTGGTTCAGGTATCGAGGTATCGACCACCCATAAAGATAGCAGGTATTTCCCTTTTCCATGCAGCAGATGCCCTCGAGGTGCACCAAGTTGCTGGGTGCATCGGGAGTCTGTTACTCTTCCTTGCTGAGCCCATCATGTAGTCATGCCACTGTTCTTGAACCATTCACCCACTGAAGGACATTTCGAGTTGTTTTGGTTTGGTGCTATTACTGACAAAAGCTGCTATAAACATTCGTGTATGAGTATTTTTGTGTATGTAAGTTTTCATTACTCTGTCATAAGTGCCCAAGAGTCCAATGACTAAATTGAAGGTGAATGTATTGATTTTTTTTAGGGAATAATTGTGGAGCCACCTGATTAACAATGTTAGGTTGTTTAAAAAGTGGTTCATGGTTTCCATATAATTGGTATTGTAAGATGGTAAAAGTTATTCACACTGTACTCTAAAAGAAAAAGTTTAAGTCTAAAATCATGGTTTGAGGGGATAAGAAGAAGCATTTACCCAGCTCAGATGGATGGTGATGAGGAAGGACTCCTGACATCTTTTATTTTTAACCATATTTTCCCAAAGTGTTGGGGAAGCATTTTTCCTTGGCCAACAAAGCTTTGGCACTCCAAACAAATATCTGGATTTACTTTATCCAATAGGTAGCCAATTGAAATTTCTAAATTATAATGAGACTTGAAAATCCTGATTCCTGATGGTTCAGTCATATGCAATTACCTCCCACCAGGCCCCATCTCTTAAAGTCCTTGCCACCTCTCACCACCAGCACACTGGGGAAGCTTCCCCACCTCTGGGGGATGCAAACTCCTGCTCTTAGTATGTTCCTATCCAAGCAAAAACCTCCTCACTACAGGTGGCTATCTTTTTGGTAGGTTGGACATTGACTTTTAAATTTTTTAAAAACCAAAAGCTGAAACTTGTTAATAGATTTTTCAGTTTTTATGTACATCTCATAAGCACCAGTTTTAAAAAAATGTAATTGAAGCAATTTATATTTAAACATCCAGCCCATCAGCGTAGGATAAGAAGAGGAGTCACTTTTGTACTGACTCACCAGAGCAGGGGCCCTGCCACCACGGGCTCAGCTAATCCTCCAGTGGCCCTGAAAGGGCTATGGCTTCATGGGAGATGATTAATAGGGTTTCTCATGAACAGGTAGACTTCGTTGCTTGTAAATACCAGCACCACGGTGTATTGTCATGCTGTGGAACTGCATTGCTTCTCCTTGAGTTTCAGTTCAGCATCAGTACTTGCTGTGGTTTGGATTTAGAATGCCCCCCTAGACCTCCCAGAGACAAGGAAGCCATGCTGGAGGTGGGGCTTGGTTGCTGAGGGGGGCACCTGGGGGTGTGGCCTTGGGATTCTATATGGTCCCTCTTCCCCTTGCTCTCTCTCTGCTCCCTGCGCCATGCCCTGAGCTCTGCCGACTTCACCCGGCCTAACATGGACTGAACCCCTGAAATCTCCGGAACTGTGAGCAAATAAATCTCCTTCCTCTAAGTCATTGTCATCAGTTTTTTGGGGTCTCAGCAGTAAGAATGCTGGCTGAAATAGTACTTTTTCAAAAATTGTGAATTTTGAGAAGCTGCTAGCCCCTCAGGTCAAATAACCCCCTTTGGGGGAAGAACAATGTCAGTGTAGATGGTCCACACTGAGGAGAGCAGCTTAGGCTCATGGTGGAAAACATCCCACGGAGATTCCTCAGAATGTTCCCAAAACAACCAGCAGGTGAATGTGGCACCAAATAGTACAGAGATGCCAACAAATAAAACAAAAAATCCCCAGAGACCTGTTTTTCTTTTTAATTTATAAGGTAACAACAAATAATTTAGAAGGTAACAACAAAAACGTCAATGTCTCTGTTGGCTTCTACACCTGAGTCATTGGGGCCCCCACATCCAGCCTCCCCGCTCTGGCTGTCATTAACTGCTCCCACCCACACCTGCCTTCTCGTGGAGTCAAAGCTTAAGTATCTTACCTGGTATTCACCTGTCCAGGTCAGACCTTGGGTCTGCAGAGCGCCCAGCTATGTTGGGTGCACAGCTCAGCCCAGCTGCTGTGACTCACAGCTGAGCCCAGTGTCAGTTTCCTCAACTCGGGACCAAATCAAGTCTCATAGCCCTCAGTTACAATTTGAAGACCATATTCTGAGCCAAGAACAGAAATGTGGCTAAACTACCCCAGACATGATTTATTTTCTTATTAAGGAAGCAAGTGAAAGAGATTTTGCAGCTGCACAGTTATCCGACAGTGTTCTGTACCGAAGGTCCTCAGCTGGGGTAACTGGGGCTACCCGCTCTCGATCGGTTCTCAGTTACACTCAAGGTCAGGATGAGCTGATGATTCTAGAGCCTTCTGTCCGGGGGCCTTTCACTTCTGAGACCCGCACACTCAATCCTTAGTGGCCCTGGTCTTCCAGTGTTTTCTCCAGCACTTTCTCCTTTCTGGCTCTCCTCTGAACCTTCAAGGAGTTCAAACACTGGCTGTGAACCTCAAAGCCTTCTTTTGCATATCCTCACTGAAGGGGCTTCGTGGTCAGCTGTGTGTGGGACTGGGGTCTAGTGACTAATCCCATTTGCTCCTGCCTCAAGTCCACAGAGACTTGTAGACTGTGTTGACTGCTCCATCCCCAGAAATAAAACTTACAGAACATCACTGAGATGGTGGCCTTTCAAAAATCCTCACTTTCCTGGGAGAGATAAAGATGTTTAAACACCTTTCCCATGATTTGAGGAAGGAAAGCATAACATATTTGAACCACAGCTGGGACGTGAACCTACACAGGTAACACAGGGCAGCTCATGGAGGACACAGGTAACACAGGGCAGCTCATGGAGGACACAGGTAACACAGGGCAGCTCATGGAGGATACAGGTAACACAGGGCAGCTCATGGAGGACACAGGTAACACAGGGCAGCTTACGGAGGATACAGGTAACAAAGACAGCTCGTGGAGGATACAGGTAACAAGGACAGCTCACGGAGGACACAGCTAACACAGGACAGTTCATGGAGGATACAGGTAACAAGGACAGCTCATGGAGGACACAGGTATCACAGGGCAGCTTACGGAGGATACAGGTAACAAGGACAGCTCACGGAGGACACAGGTAACACAGGGCAGCTTACGGAGGATACAGGTAACAAGGACAGCTCACGGAGGACACAGGTAACACAGGGCAGCTCATGGAGGATATAAGTAACACAGGACAGCTCATGGAGGACACACAGGCCTTCAGAAATGCCCTGTTCGAAGAAGAGCCCTCTTGCTCCCCAAGAACACAGTGCTGGGGCCCAGGACAGAACCGCCTGTGCCCACGACAGGCTCTATGCTTCTGATGTTCATAAACAATATGCTCCGTTTTTTTCGCAGTTTGAACTCCATCTCTTCTGCTTGTACAAAAACAGTTCTTTATTGTACATATGTGTTGTCTTGTTTTCAAATGTTGTTATTCCATATAAACTTTAAACAAATTATTTGATGATCAGTTTTTCTGTTTCCCAGGAGAATTTAAAATTGTAATCTCTCCATTACTGCAGTTATATCAAATCTGAGTATAGAAATTTAAGTAGTAAACAGAGCTGGGTATGGTGGCACATGCTTGTAAACCCAGCACTTGGGAGGTTGAGACAGGAGGATCACAGATTTGAGGCCAGCCTCAGCAACTTAGTGAAGCCCTCTGCAACTTAGTGAGACCCTGTTTCAAATTAAAAGAATAAAATAGGACTGGGGGTGTAGCTCAGAGGTAGAATGCCCCTGGGTTTAGAATGCCCCTGGGTTCAATCCCTAATATAAATAAATAAATAAATAAATAAATATTAAACAGGCTTGTCTGTGTGGAGAGCCAGGCTGCTCCTAGGCCAAGTTTTTCTTAGTTTTATCTTGTTCATTTTTCTTTCACACTGGGGATTGAACCCTGGGTGTTCTAGCTCTGAGCTATACCCCAGCCCTTTTATTTATCTATTTTTATTTTGAAACAGGGTCTCCCTAAGGTGCTGAGGGTCTTGCTAAGTTGCTGAAACTGGCCTCAAACCTGTGATCCTCCTGTCTTGGCCTCCCAGGTTTGTGCCACCACACCTGGCTTGTCTTGTCCTTTAAAAGAACATGTTCAGCTCCTTAAAATCCCATTAGAAGCTGGGCATGGTGGCATGAACCTGCAATCCTAGTACTTGGGAGGCTGAGACAGGAGGATTGCAGGTTCAAGACCAGCCTCAGCAACTTAGGAGACTCTCAGCAACCTAGCAAGAACCTGTTATAAAATTTTTTTTTAAAGGGCTGGGGTGTAGCTCAGAGGTAGAATGCCTGTGGGTTCAATCCCCAGTACCACAAAAACAAAACAAAATAAAACAAAAAACCCCACAAATACCATTAGAACTAGGTGAAATGACACGTTCAGGATGCTGTGGCTTTTGTACACGTCACATTTATCTTCCTTTTTAAGTTCATGTGAACAGAAAATTCCTTACGTTACTTATCTTTCTTTGGCTTCTAAAATGCCTTGCCAAAAAAAAAAAAATGCCCTTAGCATATTGAGAGCAACATTGCCCAGTTGACGCGCTCTTTATAATCACAAAGACATACCTGGAGGGGACCCTCCCTCTGGAAGATACCTTGGCTTGTCCTTCCCGTTCAGGAGCACTTCCAAAAATATTAAGTGTTTGATCCGGAGTATCAATAGATTCTAGAAGATCATGATTCTGTTGCTTTTCCTCCTGCTCCTGCTCTTCCTCCTTCTCCTTCCACACAAAATATTCTTACACAAAATATTCTTCCACACAAAATATTCTCACAAAGTAGATTTCTGTGGTCAGGTTAAATAGGACATTGAAATATAAAGTTTGGGGACTTGCAAAACCATAGCAATATGCTAGGCATGTTCCCTTTGAATCCGAAGTTAAAGAATGACCAGATACAGGACGTGGAACTGTTCTGACAGATGAGCAGCCCTTTTAAATATTTTTGTTTTTGTTTTTGAAACAGGGTCTTGCTAGGTTGCTGAGAGTCTCACTAAGTTGCTAAGGCTGGCCTTGAACCTGCAATCCTCCTGTTTCAGCCTCCCGAGTACTGAGATTAAAGTTAGAGAATGCCTGTCTGGGTACAGGACGTGTAACTGTTTTGACAGGTGGGCGGGTGTCTCCACAATGGATATCAGTGCTTCAGTAGATCTCTGTTTTAGTCAGGATCCCACCCCTGTGATCTAGTACCTGACACACATAACATAGAGAAAGTTTTATTTGCATATCTGTACCCGTATATATAGTCTATTTACACTGGCTACCAAGCAGGAGCCAGGGCTATAGGTCCTCAGCGCATGGTGGTGGGAAGCAGAGAGAGCAAGAAGATGAGGGACATAAATACAGTCCCCAGGCCACACCCCCAGTGACTCACCTCTAACCACACCCTGCCTTCAGAGGCCACACCCCCAGGGACCCACCTCTAACCACAACCTGCCTTCAGAGGCCACACCCCCAGGGTCCCACCTCCAGCCACACCCTGCCTGCAGAGGCCACGCCCCCAGGGACCCACCTCCAGCCACACCCTGCCTGCAGAGGCCACGCCCCCAGGGACCCACCTCCAGCCACACCCTGCCTGCCGAGACCAT
>PVJS01020941.1:0-32059 GCA_004027185.1 Glis glis
ATTATGGAACCAACCTAGATGTCCATCAACAGATGAATGGATTACAAAATTATGGGAAATACACACAATGGAATTCTACTCAGCAATAAAGAAGAACAAAATAACAGCATTCGCAAGAAAATGGAAAGATCTGGAGAACATTATGTTAAGTGAGATTAGCCAATCACAAAAAAAGAAGGGACATATGTTTTCATTAATAGGAGCATCCTAGGGAGTAGTGGGGACACAAAAGGGTTTCCAATGACAACAGAGAACCCTCAGTGGTGCAAGGGAAGGGGTACAAGAGAAGAGGAAGGGCAAGAAAGAAGTGAATCTATGGAATTACTATCATAAACAATGTATACATATGACATTATACCAACATCATTCTCAGTGCTACTGAGGTGGGGGGGAGGGACACCAAGAGCTGTGTGCATGTATGTTAACACCAAATGGATACTCATTGTGATGTGAGACTACAATGCACCTATAAAAACATATCAAAATAAAATAAAATGATAAAAAACCTAGAAGATATCTGTTTTGGGAAAAAAAACACAAACAACAACAAATGCTGGTGAGGATGTGGAGAAGTAGGAACTATAATACACTGCTGGTGGGATTGCAAATTAGTGCAACCACTTTGGAAAACAGTGTGGAGGATCCTCAGAAGACTGGGAATGAACCTACCATATGACCCACAATACCACTTCTAGGCATCTACCCAAAAGATCTGAAACCAAACTACCAGACTAATGCATGTGTATCTATGTTTATAGCTGCACAATTCACAATTGCCAAACTTTGGAACCAGCCAAGGTGTCCATCAACAGATGAATGGATTACAAGACTATGGGATATCTACACAATGGAATTTTACACAACTATAAAGAAGAATAAAATTACATCATTTGCAGGGAAATGGAGGGAACTGGAGAACATTATGCTAAGTGAGATTAGTCAGTCACAAAGAGTGAAAAAGTCAGATGTTCTCCCTAATATGTGGAAGCTGGGGAGATTGGGACTTAGAAGGGACTCCAGACAAAAAAGGAGAAAACTTTAGATGAGCAAAGAAGGTGACCTAACTGAGGGAGATGGGAGAGGGGAAAAGGGAAATACACTAATGCACATGATGTATATACACAAACTTATCAAAGTCAATCACTATGCTGAGCATGAAAAGATGGCAAGGGGGAGGGAATAGGGTGGGATTTGAGGTGAGGGCTAAATGAGTGATGTGTGCATGCATGCTTCTGCTGCCCTGACACTTATCAAAATGTATGATTACAATGCACCAATAAATGAATAAAAAAAATAACAGCCATCCTAACAGGTGTGTGGTGGTATCTCATAGTTGTTTTGATTTGCATTTCCCTGATAAAGAATGACATAGAACACTATACAAGTCTTCTTTTTAACCTTTGTTGACAATATCCAGAGGAACTTTGATTTTAAGACTCATTCACTTTCATGACTAAGACCTGATGTCTCTCAGAAATCTACCCAATTCCTCCATGTATTTTGAAATCTCTCCAGTTTGGCTCTTGTGAATACAAATTATTTCCATTTCCATGTGAATCCAAAAATTCTTCCCCTCCTGGTTTGTCTTTGTTCTTGGTCCAATATCATGGAGTTTCACCCATCATTGGTGCAGTGCTCAGGCAAAGACTCAGCTGCAGTCTCTAGATCTTGCTTCCTTGCTGGTATTTTGCCCCATAAGTCTTCCAGAGCTGTTTTCCAGAGCTCTGATCTATGTCTTCCTCACTCGATGAGACCACCTGGCTCTGTCTGAGTTTCCACTCTGTCCTCTGCCTCTAATCATAAGCTGGGGTATTGGTCCTGGTTATTTTGTGCATTTTTCTTCTCTCAGGGATCACAGTCTCATGCTGCCAGAACCCCAGTGTCTGAATACTCTCATGGAATATATTTTTCTGGTTTCTAGTACTATCCTATGGGCCTATGAAGATGTCTCTTTCTTCATTCACGACAAATATTTAGACATGTGATCACTCTATCAATTTAGGAAAATGTTATTTGGACACTGGATTTGCCTGATAATTGTTGATAATAATAAAATTCATTCTTGATTCCATACAATTTGTTTTCATTGTCCAAATATCAGTGTTTGTCATTATTGATGTTACTTAAATAATTTTTCATTTAATATATTTTTATAATTTGTTACGGGTGAGGAACCTCAGAGTTAGCTGCTAATCATCAGTTAGAATATTTATTTCTGTATTTTTTTCCTTATAGGCCTGAAAAAATATCCTAGAAATATACCTTACCTTCTTTCCTTTTTGAAATATGAATTTATCTATTGGTGATTTGAGGCTATATATTTTGTTTAAGAATGTTTATAGAACACGTAAATTTTTTTGTGAATCCTACCATTCCCTTGAAAGTAAACTGAGGGTACTATTCATTTCTTATGTTTCACTATTCAGTACTATGAGGAAAAACATTTTTTGAAAAGATGTTTAAAAAATGTTTTCCATGAGTTATTCCACACAGTAAAACCATAAAAACTGGAGTTGAATTTTATAATGATTTCTTACTCCAAGATAGAAAACATATATGTTCTTGTAATATTCCGAGTACTTGAGGATTCCCTTTTCCTATTATCCAGTACATGAAAAAGATTAAGAAAGGCCATCACTAAATCACTACACCTCACATTCCCAATCCAGTAACTACATATGGCATGGCTCACATAACCCCAAATGAAGTTTACTACATAGAAAACTACTTAAAAATATTAGAGGCGCCTTCTTCAACCCTGTTAATTCAGTAATGAGATCAAATTATTTTAATGATGGATATAGGCTCTATGTTATTGCAATGAGGATGGGCAGATTTGCAGCAAGGGCTCACAAAAGTTTGTGGAGTGACAAGACTAATAAATCCAGTTTACCTCAGACTAATAAATCCAGCTTACCTCAGATGCTTTTAAGGAGACTTGAATGTTCATGCTCAAAGTTTACCATCATAGGGAAGAAATAAAGCTAGTAAAAGAAAATTTACACTAGGTGAAAAAAATAGTATTAATCACTCTGTATCAATCAGGTCAGCATATAGTGATTTTGTGCTGATGCTATTGGGGACTGAAAATGATCGCAACCTATTTCTTCCTAGTCAAATTCCAAAGAGCTGTAACATTGCACATCAGAAAGAAGGACACATTTAATATCTCACTCTCTGTGTGTTGTCACTGTGTTGGCTACTGGAAGGAGGGGTTGGACAAATAACTGTCCCTTCACTTTAAAAACCCATTGTAGATCAGCACAAGGCAAAATATCAAAGGTGAAGAACAGGTAAGAAATTCAGCTACAGCTAGATTCAGATAAATTCTGAAACATTCTTGCATGGATTCTCTGAGTTCTTCCTTGAATGTCTAGAATAGCTTTTTTCAAGTTAAACCTTTACCTACTAGTTCCATAGAAAATAAAATAAGTGCAATCAAAGCCATTTACCCCATTGTCATGCTCTAAGGTTGTCTAGTTGGTCGAGTAGGTTAATCCTATCACATGTTCCTATTTCCTAAGCCATTCTGTCCTGGCCATGAGCAGTATTATTCTTTCTTTTTTAAATATATTTTTACACTTTTATTGGTGCATTATAGTCTTGCATCATAATGTAGTTCATAGTTACAGTAACATACATGCACACAGCACTTGGTGGGCTTTCCTCCAGTTCCCTCCCCATTCTCCTCTTCCCCATACAGGGTATTGAGATTGACATTGGTATCATGAGCAGTATTTCTGTCCCTTGTATCTTGTCATAAGCATTAGGTAGGCAAATTGACATTTCCAGTGTAATATAAAAGAAATAGACACAAGAAATATAAGCAATTTACCAGAGTTCATAATCATAACCACCAAACCTTGTATCCCTAGTTTGTTTACTTATTCACATATTTATACCATTACCATAGCATATATAAAGCAGAAACATGAGGATAAAAGATGATATATATATATAGTATATTAATTACCAAATATATGACGTAGTAGACTTATTATAGATCAAGACCGCCTCCTGCCCTCCTCCCCTCTTAGTAGATGGCATTCCTACACGGAGGACATAGTTTTATTATCTTGTCCTAAATGTTGGGTTCTTTATCTCATGAGAGAGAGAGGTTTGGCATTGAAAGCAATAAAAACATTTTTTCTAACATCCAATATCATTTATCTTAGTTATGTTTGCTTTGCAACTGGATTCCCTTCACTCACCAAATATCCCTGGCAATATGTAATATAATTCCTGGATCTTGGTTCAGAGTTTGACAGAAATCTAACCATGAAAACCTTTTTCCTATAATTCATACCATGTGGATTTCTTGGCTTACAAAGAGCCCTTAAGAAAGCATGATTCTTTAATAATAAACCATAGAGAAAATGTTTCTTAAAGTATGCTTTAAGATAAAAATAATCTAATTGTATAATTATCGATGGAGAAAGAGTTCTATGTGGTTAGCCTGGATCTAACTATGATAATACAATTTTCATAGAATTGGCGTGGTTTACCAACTGAGACCACAATTATTAGATTGCTCATCATAGGTGGGCTTTCTGTGAGATTTTAATCATGAACAGCCGATTATTGCATCAAATACCAATTAAGCATGAAATTAAACATGGCTGTGCTTTCTATATTAAGTGCAATTTAGGGAAAGAGCACGTTTGATTCCTATGTAAATCTATGGCAAAATATCCTAAAGCTACTTGTCCCATTTTTTTCCCCTTTCTTTGGTAATGAGGGTGGAACTTACTTTGCCAATGTGAGAAGCTATTCAATCTCATGGTTTGGAGATTTGGTCCAAATCCAGATGAAATTTTACGTTTTTATATTATTTGTACCTAGCAAAGCACAATTTCCAGTTTATACAAGAGATGTAGACTTAAAACACTCTCTAAACAAACAAACACACAAATATTGAAAATACGTGTATGAACGAAAAATAACAAGCCCTGTAAATCTCTTTTTGTTGCATCAAGTACTGAACATGCAACCCTGAAATTTAAAGTTTGACTTTCCCCTAATATATGCTTGGATTTCAAGATCACAGGAAAAAAATGTATTGGGAAAATAAGTTTGAGGTTTTATTTTAACCATATCATTTATAAAATAATTCATGAAGCCTGGTGACTTCAAAACATAGCTGTGTCATCCTTTTCCAATTTATGTAAAATAAACAGCAATGTTTTAAATATGTATCTGCCTTTCATAATATTATGCATGTTTTCTCTCCCCATAAAAACCTCAACCCGTGTATAACAGTATTTTCAACTAATAAAATTGCAGCCATCCAAAGAAATGTATACAAGTATAAACTAACTTAATGGATGAATTTTTCCATTTGACATTACTTCAAAATTAAGATTAGTAAAATAGATCCTGGGACTATTTCCCATACTCTTAGACTGTTACAACCTGTGTTTATAAGGAATGAGAAATTACTGGAGAATTTCTTCTCTCTTATCTCACAAAGATTTACAACTGGGCAGTGGCTAAAAAGAATCAATCATCTAGGGCTATTTTGAAAATTATCAATCTTTCGAGTAAAAGTGATGTCTTTGCATGTTTATCTTTCTGGAATGCATATGCTAGCGCATATATTTAGACCCAAGAAACATACTGTGGGTGTAGAAAATTTTAGAACATTTCTTGAAATATAAAATTTTGAGGGAAGAAATTCATATGAAAATTAACAGATGGTGGGCAAAAGAACATGTGGCCCATAATTTAAAACATTCAAAAAAGTGATTTTCTTTGATACATATTTAAGAATGACAACCAGAGATGAGGACAATTTGCAGCTTTTTCTCCCCTTTGATTCAGTAGAATGTTTGGTTAAAGTATTCACAATATAATTTTTTCCTGTAATAAAATTGCAGAGAATTGCTCAATAGCATATTAAAATTTTGTTTTCAACATTTTTTTGCAAAATATCAATAGTAAAATTTTATGGTTAATAAAATAGGATTAATAATCATAATATGTATTGAATGTGAACCATAGCGGTGCTATTTAGGAAAAATAACCCTTCTCCTTTGTCATATGCTTATTTTATTCCTTATTATCCCAATAAATATGCATCACTGCCATTTTACTTTAATTTTATTTAATTGTTTTCTATAGTTCATTTTCAGATGATTCTATGGCTATTTATTCCCATTGATTTCAAAGAATAGGCATAACTCTTTTCCGCTGCTGTTTGTATTTACTTTGTAAAATTTCTCGTGACCAAATATGCCAAAACAGTGTGTTATGACAACGGTCTGTTAAAATCTAAATATATTAAAAATTGAGTGATAATCAAAACAAGTAATTTTGTGAATTGCCTAGATATTGGAGAAAAACAAGGTAAAGAATTAGCATTTCAAATTTATATGAAAATGTTAAGAAAACCAGTAGGTCTTCTCAAAACTTAATACCACCCTTCTCTAAGATCAAGGTAAGATAGTTGACCTGTTAGTTCAATTCTGTTTCAGTTTTAACAATGCTTTAATTGGAAAATTGTAAAACAGTGTTGTCATACAAGACTTCCAAGAGTACATCTGTTTCTAATGTACGGTGCATAATTTAATGATGAGACACTTCAGTGGTCTACCCACTGCAAATCTCAGTTGTTAAATATGTCTGGAGCAAGATGTCTTTAAATAGTAGGCACTTTTTTGGTACATTAATTTCCTCACACTCAGAAGCAGAAAATGTAATTCTAGCTGTCACTTTGTGTAAAGCTCTGTTTACTTTAAAATGCTATTTACAGCCTAAATGTCTTGTTCAAACTGATTAACCATAGTGAGATTTAAAACTTTTATAAAAC
Source organism: Glis glis (assembly GCA_004027185.1). Taxonomy (NCBI): domain Eukaryota; kingdom Metazoa; phylum Chordata; class Mammalia; order Rodentia; family Gliridae; genus Glis; species Glis glis. The sequence continues at coordinate 6,809 of PVJS01020941.1, forward strand.
CTATTTATTATGGTTAATGTTTTTAGAATTTTTTTCTTTCCCTTCAGACCACAGTTTAGGAAATCTATCTAATTGGCATTAAAACACAGGGCTCTCTCTCAAGGCTAATATTGAAAAAGATAAACTGACAGTATTCCAGAAGAGATTCAAATTTAAAATGGAAACCACAACTTGGTGTAGAGTTTGGATTGTAATCATAGGATGTAAACACTCCCCCCCCCCGCGAGAGATTAGAATGCAGAACCAAAGCCAAAACAACCATCCCTGTAACACCATGCCAAAGCTATTACCAAACATTATCTTTATTTATGATTCAACTTGGCTAACCACATGCTTGCTAACTAGCTTGATATCCAACCAGTCTTTCAGTGCAGAACATCTAATTGCATGTGGTTAATGTGGTTGCTCCATTTAGAGCTGGTCTAACCAGTATTCCAAAGAGATAACAAATGCTGAATGACAATCTCATATTTTACCAAGAGAGTAAAGTTAAAGTATCCCATTAAGAAAATGTAAATAGAAGAAATTTTTATTAACAATTAAAGATGAGTAATATAACCACACTGAAGAAAGTAGAGAAACAGACTTAACTACACTGGAAAATGGTAATTTGACTATATGAAATAAGAATACTGACAAAAAGAGATATACAAAAAAAATAAATAAAAAGATTGAGAAAAAAATCGTTGAAGTGTATGACCAACCGCCATTTCAGTGAAGAAAAGACAGTACCTTGAAACGATCAGCTTCACTTCTCATTTGGAATAACTCCTGTGTTTAAGTTTAATACTATCCTATTTAGAGTTTTAAAAATATTCCCCAGTGAGATCTTGCTCTTTTTGCATTAGGTAATTGTGATATAAATAGGACTCTCCAGCATCATGTAAGGAGTTTGATGAGAGCTTTAAAATTTAATAAGTTCATACGACTGTGACATAATCGTCTGAGAAAAGTGTTAGAACTTGTAATCCTTGAGTCATCGAAGACCATTGCAATCAGAGGTTTCTCAAGAAAAATTATGAAGATGATGGGTGAAGTGACTTTGAAAAGTCATTTTGTCATTCTTCCTCTAATTTACTCTCTAACTCTCCTATTTTGAAGGGCATCCTAAAGATATTGCCCATATGATATTGCTTCTCAACTACTTGGGACAAATATTTTTTTTCTGTAGTCAGATCTTCCACAACAAGTTAATATTCGGAACACCTTTCTCTGACTCCCAACTACCATGGACAGGGGAAATAAGGCAAATTTTAATCAGTGACTAAATTCTTACCTTAGAATGTTAATTTTGCTAGGAAAAACACACAACATGTTATTTAATACAATTTAGATTATTTTTGCTAGATCTTAGATGGATTGCTACTATAGAGATGACCACATGAAAAAGAACACAACTATTGACTGTTGACTGCATATTTTTACTGAAACTTCAAATTTCAACTTAAAAGGTAATTGTTGATTATCTGCTATGTGTTGGGCACTTTTATAAGTAGCTGAGACAAATACAGGAAGAAAGAAAGAAAAGGTCATTTTTTGCCCTATGCTAGTGGAGAGACAAATAACAAGGTACATGATAAGAAAACTATCGAATTGGCAAGAAAATGAGAAGTGCTGTGTATAAAAAGAAAATCCAGTTATGGGGGGGGCAAGAGTAGGCACTTGGAAAAGCAGGATGTAGATTACCATATAAAATTGAGTAAGCAGACCAGATTTTATTAAGAAAGCAAAATCTCAGCAAAGACTTGAAAGAGATATGGAGTTATCCAAGTTACTATATTTGGGAAAAGAACTTTCTGGATAGATGAAATAAGTAAAGAAATGGAAGAAAAGATAAACAACAAGATGGGGGTTTCAGGGACTGCTCAGTGAGTGAAAAGAGGCAGTAGAGGTCAGAGTGGTCATGGTGGGTGTGCAGAGTATATCACATAGAGCATTTGAGTCTATTTAAGGACTCTGGCTTTTTCTCTGAGTAAAATGGGAAGCCATCTCAGTGTAGAGAGCGGATAAGTGCTATGATATGACTCACAATTTCAAAGAGCACCTGAGCTATTGTGCTGAGAAGAGTCTGCTAGGGATAAGCACAGAACCAGGGAGCCTCGTTGAGGGACACCGCAGTTACTCAAGTGAGAATAGTCGTGGTTCAAACCAGCGTGAGAGCCATGCAGGTGGTGAGAAGTGGTCAGATCTGGGATCCATTTCAAAGGCAGACCCAACAAAATGTCCTCAGGGATTAGATGTGGGGTGTGAGATAACTGTGAGGTTTTAAATTGAACAACCAAAATGTAGTTGTCATGGACTGAGTTGGAGAAGTCTGCGCATAGTGTAGTTTGGAGGGCACAGATAAGACCATCTGGTTAAAGAAGACAGAGTGATCAGCCCTGTCAAAGCATATAGTAGGAGCCGGGCATGGTGGCGCATGCTTGTAATCCCAGTACTTGGGAGGCGGAGAATGGAGGATCTGGGTTCGTGGCCAGCCTCAGCTACTTAGTGAGGCCCTTCACAACTTCGTGAGACCCGGTTTCAAAATAAAGGATAAAAAAAAATTGGCCTGGGGATGTAGCTCGGAGGTAGAATGCCACTGGGTTCAATCCCCAGTATCGCAAAAAAAAAAAAAGCATATAGTAGGTCCAGTAATATGAAAACCCAAAATGATCATTAGTCTAGCCAAGTGAAAGTGATAGGTAACCTCAGCAATATAATTTTTTGTGTGCAAAGTAGTGGTGGGGGGAGACCTAATGGAATAGATTTCAGAGACACTAGGAAAAGGGAACATGAAGATGGTATATATAACATCTCATCTGAAGAGCTCACCAAGTGCTGTGTATGTGTATGTCCCTATCACTCTGAACTGCAGTATGATGCAAGACTACAGTGCACCAATAAAAGTATATTAAAAGTAGGAGCATCAAAGGAAGACCCTGCCAATGCACTCTCTGGTAAATGGGGGATATCGTGGGGAATCGTATGGGAAAATCTCTGTGAATTGCTATAAATATTATAAGATAAGAGTGGAAATAAGAAAGGCGTCTCTGACTAAGAGAATACAATAGCAATAGTTTTTGAACACAGAATAGAAATAAGTGAATTGGTGATACGTCTGTAGATGCCTGAAAGCTGGTTTGAAGATTATTGAAGAGGTTGCCAGTAGTGTATGAAAATCCATCCTCACGGGCAGAGACCAATGAGAAGCCTAACTCTACTATAGTGTTAAACTCTGTATTTTTTAAATTTCTGTTTTATTATAGAAGATTTAAAACATATACCAAGTATAGGAAACAATATAATGGTATTAAAATGGCAGTATAATGGTATAACACTTACGCATCTTCTATTACCAGCTTCAGTAATCATCAACTCAAGGCCAGTCACCATTCTTTATGTAACTATTCCCTCTCCTATCCTTTGATTATTTAAATATGTATATATGTATGTATGTATATAATTATAACCATACATAAAATTATATATATGTTCATATGTAATGTTTTATCTCCAGATAACAAGCACTTGTTTTTATAAACACACCCTAATCACATGCTGAAAATATAACAATAAGTCTTTATCATTAAATATCCACTCATTTGCATATCACCAATTTTTTCTTTTTTTTTTTTTTTGCGGTACCGGGGATTGAACGCAGGGGCGTTCTACCTCTGTGCTATGCCCCCGGCCCTATTTTTTATACTTTATTTTGAGAACGGGTCTCACGAAGTTGCAGAGGGCCTCACTAAGTAGAGAGAGAGAGAGAGAGAGACAGAGAGAGAGAGACAGAGACAGGGAGAGAGAGAGAGAGAGAGAGTGAGAGAGCGTGCGCGCACTCCTGCGCATGCGTGCACAAGCTGAGGTTGGCCGCGAACCCGGATCCTCCAGTCTCTGCCTCCCAAAGTACTGGGATTATAAGCGTGGGCCACCACGCCCGGCCCAATTTCTTCTTTAATTAGGCTCCAATTAAGATTATAACTCTGTAGGTGGACTATTTGTTTTATAAATACCTTTAACCCTATAATTTTACATCAATCTCATTATATTTCTTTGCATTTTTCTTGTTACTTTTGTTGAATAAACTAGATTGTTCATCTTATGTGGTTTGGCACACTCTGAAGTTTTACTGATTGCATACCCATGGTGAATTTAACATGTGCTTCTGTTTCCTTCATATTTTTAATAAATTTATAGTTAGATCTAGTGATTTGAACATATTTAGGTTTGATTGGGCAATTTGTTTTCATAGATGGTGTTGTATAATCTAATCAAATTGGCATAGTATTAGAGCCAGGAGTGGTGATGCATAACTGTAATCCCAGTACTTGGGAGGCTGAGACAGGAAGATCACAGGTTTGAGGACAGCCTCAGCAACTTAGCAGGAACCTGTTTCAAAATGAAAAATAAAATAGGGCTGTAGGGGTGGGGAATAAGGCTAGGGGTACAGCTCAGAGGTCGAATGTCTCTGAGTTCAATCCCCAGTATAAAAAAAAAGCCAAAACAAAACTAAACCCCATAACATTAATTGTTTCTCCCTCTTTGTTATGTTTCTGACATTTATGATCATTACCTAGATCTATTAAATTAATAGTTATAAAATCGTGGCATGCTACCATTTATTTATTAGCTCAAATAATATCATAGAGTACTTTTATCACCATATGTTTTCTCACCCTGAAGTATAGTTCATATGGAAAAGGAAAGAAAAAAAAACTTGACTGTTTTTCTTTACATGGAAATTTTCAAAATAATGAATAGGTTCCCAAGCAATCCTCATCGACCACCTACCAATGTTTACTTTAACATTATTATAAACTCATGGATGTAAATAAATATGATGCATTTCAAGCCATTGCATTATTTCTAGTAATTTTCAAATTTCCTCTCTTTGACTAGTGTAAGCATATTCAAATTTGCTTCTGAGTCCTTTTGATATAAGACCTTACTGAATCAGATTGTACTTTTCAAGTATTGAGAGAATAATATCTCAAATTTTATGCTATTTGTTATGTAATGGCTACAAATATGGCACAATTTCAAGCTTAACTAGCATGATTAACATTTTTCTATTGCTTTCTTTAGAACAGAGATAGGCAAACTATGGCCAGTGAGCTGACCCTTGGTTCTGAAAATTTGGTTTTATTGGAATATAGCCTCGCTTATTCATTTAGGTGTTTCCTATGACTGTTTTCACATAAGTGAAATTGTAGTTGTGATAAAGACTAACTATATGGTCAGCAAGCCTGAAATATGTACTATGTGGACCTTTACAGAAGGAGTTTGTTGGTCTATGATCTAGACAATGAACATAGTAAATCATGACTTTTAAAAATGTTTACCAATTTCTTTCATGCAAACACTCCCCTACATCAATTTCAAGCCACTAACATATCATTGAAGGCAGAGTTGGGAAAATATGTGCATTGACACATTACTGTATACTATTTTCAGCATATAATAGGTTACAAATGTCACAACGAATTCCAAGAGCAAACTGTAGTCCAATAATTAAGATCTGAATAATTTTAAGAATATCTTTTTTATTTTTGAAATTACTCACTTGGTAACAAGTTTACACAATTGAATGATTAATGATGGCTGTGTTTAACAACCTGCTCATAAGAGTACTGAGACTCAATCATCTCTCACAAACTGGCTCTACTACACCATGTCTTATATCCAAATTGCCATCTCTATATTTGAAGCCTGTGAATTTTGAGTTTGAGCACACAATAAAGATATACCCACTGTTCTATTGGTAGCATATTTTATTGGCTGGCAAGTTAGTTATGATTTAGTAGCCACAAATAGTAATCCTTACATAAAAAAGATTTTAAAACCCAAATACCTTAGTATGATTACATTTTAGTACTATAAATATAATTATAAATGTGCCTCTTGTAGAAGAAAGAACAACTCAGCTAAATCTAGAGGGATCTAGGAAATTGAGAACACTATTTGGAAATGAAGTATTGGCGAATTTAAGAAGAACCAATATGTATCTGACCTTCAAAATGCTGTTTTCAGCAGTTGGTCATCATAGGCACTTTACCATAGTTTCAATCATAAGTGGCTTCCTGGGGTCAGAGGATAAGCTATGGGGCAGGCATGAGGGTGACATCCCCAACTTCTGTCCAAATGACAAACATTAATGATTTCTCCAAGAATTTGTACCTTCAGAGGATGGCCATACCTCACCATCATCCTCAACATGGAGCTGCAGGTAAGTCTTTAACAAGTGATTATAACAATATAAGATGAAACCCTTGGTCCATCTCTGATCTAACATCTCAGATTTTTTACGTACATGTTCCTTTCTTGTTTTCAGTGTACTTCAGGTTTTCTGAGGAATTTTGTATGCTTCTTGCTGGAGTTTGGATCTGGAATGTTTCCAAAGGACTTGGTTGTTAAAAGTTTGGTTCCCAGCTAGCTTGGTGCTGTTAGGAATTAGTGAAAACTGAAAGGGGCAGGAGCTATTTGAGGTCTTCAGGGCACTGGAGGTGTGCCCTTCAAGCAAAAAGCAGGACCCCTCACCCCTTTCTAATGTTCTTCTTTCTTTTCAGCCATGAGGTGAGCAGCATTGCTCCACCACATGTTCCCTTCCATGATGTGCTGCCTTGACACAGGCCCAAAAAACACCACGGCCAACTGACCATGGATTGAAACTTCTGAAACCATGAGCCAAAATAAATCTTCTCTATTTATATATCAGTCATTATGGTTCGGGTCTTGAATGTTCCCCCCAAAACTCATGTGTTGAAAGTATGGTTCCCAGTGCAGAAAGTTCCAGAGGTAAAGCAGGATGTAGGAGATGGGTCACTGGGGGTGTGGCCTTGAGGACTGTATCTGTCCCTGATATTTTCTCTCTCTCTCTCTCTCTCTCTCTCTCTCTCTCTCTCCTCTCTTTCTCTGTTTCTGGCCCACCACAAGTTGAGTAGCTCTCCTCCTCCACACCCTGCTGCCATGATGTTTTTGCCTTGGGGCCAGCCAACCGTGGACTGTGCCTCAGAAACTGAGCCAAAATAAACCTTTCCCCTTCTAAGTTGTTCTTGTCAGATATTTTAGTCACAGCCATCTCAGGTATTTTATTATAGTGATGGAAAGCAGGCGCACACACTTCCGAAATCACTTTTCAAATATCTTAAGCTCTTCTTGCTATAATTAGAATAATGCTCAGAGTCCCCGAATTTAAACATTAGGCAGGTATATATAAAGTACAAGAATAAGCAGCCAGCATACCTAATATTGTAGAAATGCAGAACAGCAGTGGAGTTGCAAAGGGAAGTTTCCTTCTAGTTTGTCATAGACTTGTTTTATGGGAGGTTCCCTGAGTCTACCCAAATACTCTTTCACTTGTTAAACAGCATTTAATCTAAAGATCTTGGCTGAAAGAATTAGAGTCCCCTCCCCATTATTGTTAGTAATATTCATCCTACAGAACGTGACAAACCTTTCCACATCCTGGCTTGTGATCCAGTAAAACCCAAGGGCAGCACCTGCATTCTGAAGACACAGCAACGTAGTCTGTAGTCTCCTTTGATCAAAAAGAGTGAGGCAGACAGTAAAACATGGTCATGGAAGAACTTTGGGCAGGGAGATGTTCAAATCCTCCCAGAGTCTGGCATTCAGTCCAGCACCTGAAAAGAAATTATTCAAATACAAAGGAATTACCATGTGAATGGTGTTTCCGCACAATTTCTGCATATGCTGCCTTGCATTTTTATCAAGACGACAAACATAAACCAGCGTGAGAAAGCAGGTGCCTTTTTCCCCCATATCTTTTGAACATCGGTATTTCCCAGCAGTTAACTGCATGTGATAATGGCCGGGCCACAGAGACGTTTTGATTTGGATCCAAACTCTTCACCCAGAAGCAGCTTTTTGTTGTATATTTTAAGCTTGGAGCTTTTGATCCAGACTCATTACAGGGCAGATCATTTAAATAAGAAGGCAAGGAGGCTGATTGAGGGGAAAACTTCATAAGATGTTGGAGTTTCAAAGAATATTACAGCTCAGAGGGATTTCTTTTTTGGAACCAAATTCAGATCCCACCTACAGAGTTAAAGCCATTAATTATTAAGCACAGTATTACATATTAAAATTACAAGATATCAGGTTGACAGCACATTAAATGAGCTTTCAAATTGTGATTTCCCATCCTAATGATGATGATAAGATAGGGCTGACTGGCAAATTGCTATTGCTTTCAGTTGAAAATTTCAAAGAGCTGCACCCTGATCCCTTGTTCCAGAGAACTGCTATTCATTCAGCAGCACTCCTCCTCGAAGAAATAAACCCAGGGTCTGGTGTGGTGGCAGCCGAGATGTTAATTCACAAGACAGCAAGCAGAGGGAAGCTGCTAAGTGGCACAGTGGGTTAATGACGCACTACAGCGCTTCGCCATGGGAGACATAGAGGTTGGATTCTGGCATTGTTCACAAGTGAAAATTGGTTTACCAATCTTAGCTTGGTCCCTGGTGGACAGTTGTCCTTGTCCTAGACCTCCTCGGATGTTGCCCTAATTTTCTGCACAGGAGAGGCTCAAGTCTGCAAGAGCTGGAAGGTTACTCACAAGAGTGAAATTGGCTTAGCAGAGTTAGAGGAGGAAATGGGCCCAATATCCTCCTTCTTTTAATCCTGATCGCTGCCAGTATCTCATTTTCACAAGCATGAAAATCCACTCTGGGCAGCAAAAGAAAGGCAATAAACAAGCCCAATTTCCTTGCTGCTAAAACTACATCCCCAAAAAGCTAAGCAGGCTTAGCATTAATTTATTAAAAAGGGGACACTTGTGTACGTGTAACAACCTTGCCCTCAGTAGAGAATCATGAATCCAAAAGCTTATGATTGGAATATCTTAGCCAAAAATACGTGCATTCTCTAGAACAGTTGTATAAAATAAAATTCTGTGTATAACTCTTCTCTTTAAAATACTCATGCACTTAATAGCAAGAAAATGTGTGGGATAATGTTTATAATTTTATAATGTATTGTGTAATATTTTAGTGGGCAAATTTTTTTACCTTAAATAACAGCCTTTCCTATAAGAGAAATTCATTTAATTTACTCCTTCATGGGGGGGGAAAGAAAACACCAGAAATAAACACTAAAATAAAAATAAACCTGCAAATAGAATAAAAAGGGAGATAAAAAGTTTAATAAAAACTTTATACTAATGGAACTCAAATAGGAAATAAGAGGAAATTACTGAAACAGATAATACTATCTTCTTTTCTAATTTAGAAGATAACAAAAGCTCTATGGTAACCAAAACTATTGAGAGATGAATAAAATGAATGATTTGAAAAAGTAGAAAGGAGTATCTATGAAAGAAAGGAAGAAGGAAGGAAGGAAGGAAGGAAGGAAGGAAGGAAGGAAGGGAGAAAGGAAGGAAAGAAAGAAAGTTGTGGTTCAGATACAAAATGTCCCCCAGAAAAACTCAGATGAGAGCAGCTTTTCCTTCTCCACCATGCCCTAAAGCCCTCTATACTAACCCACTCTGCCTTGAGGCTTGCTAACCACAGACTGAAACCTATAAAGCTATGATCCAATAAACCTTTCTTCCTCTAAGTTGTGTCTGTCAGGTATTTTGGTCACAGTGATGAAAAAGGTGACTAAAATAGAATATTTCACACTTAATAAAATTAAAGGCAAAAATCTACAAAAGATTTTTTAAGTGACAAAGAAAAATAAAAACTAAAGTATTGAAATAAGTCTGTGAATTTTGGACTACTCAGATATTTTAAACTTATAATCATTACTTTCTAGGATTCCTTAGTATATTCTTTCATTAATTCTGCCTTCAATAAATCATTCCTCCTTAGTCATTTTTAACAGGTATCAAAATGGTTTATATTCATTATTAAAATATATATACTCAATAATCAAACACTTCCACAGAAGAATTAAGTAGATGAGAGATTTATAAACATCACATTAAAGTAGAAAACTTCAAATGCTGAATTGTCTGTTTGAATAATTATGCTTTTCCAGAGGTTATGATTTCTAAAGATGGGAGATGCATCAGGTCCACATTTTCCTATTTTGGAAGTTGGTCTCATTCTCTCTACAGAGTCAATTTTGTAAAGCCAACATCATCCATTGTTCACTTCCAACAAGACTTATTTTTTCATGGACTATTCCTCTAATTCATACTCCTATTCCTATACCCACAGTGGGTTTCAAATGGATTTTCAAAATCCTGTTCTTAAACTGGTTTCCTTTTTAGATTGCCCCCACTCTCTTGGTCTGTTTAATCCATCTTCATCCCCTTTCTGGAAAGCTTTTATTGACACCTATGGTTCAAAGTGATATTTCCTTTCCCTAACGATTAATGACTATTTCCCATTAAGAATTATACACCAGGGGTTGAGTATTTAGCTCAGTACTAGAGTGCTTGCCTAGGATGCTCAAGGCCTTGGGTTAGATGTCCAACTGGCTTGAAGTTTTCTACTTGATTTTATAAGCCAAGTCTTTGTCCACCCTCCCAAGATTTTAAGATTAAGAAAAATAATTTGAATTCATGAAGTAGTTTTTTAATGAACATTTTGAAATGATACACACACACACACACACACACACACACACACATCTATATCTACATATAGATATATCTCTGTCCTGACTACATATTTGTTTTGGTATTCCAGAATACCTAACACATTGCCTTCCAGTGGAATGCTCCAGGAATACTCACCTACAATAATGACTTCTTTTTCTCTCTTAACAGATTATCCTCCCCAATTCTAATAAGATATCTAAAACCTTCCTAAAGTTTAAATGGAATATAAGGCAGAATCATTTAATTCTCTATTATTAAGCTGATAATGACAGATTTTCAAAGTAATGAGACTTCATTTTGATTTTAAAATACTTCATTTCGTACTTTTAAATTATGATATGATTCAATTGCAATTTTGGATTTGTTTAAAATGAATTGTGACAAATTTAAAATTCTTTAAAACTCTTTAAGAACTTTCTTACATGAAACATAAGAGCAGTTTTTATTTAATTTTAGGCAAAATAGTAATTCCAATTAGAAATATTTATACATCAAACTACTTGGACTGAAAATTTGGCTTAAATATATCCAAAATCTAAATTATCTGCAATATTGAGACTTTTAGAAAGTATAGCTCTATGTCAGTGGGACTTTGGTTCATCTGCTCTCTTCTGGTACAAGTAATTTTGAGTAGAAGGTAGCCTTCAGTAAGGCAATTACTGATAGAAGGGTAATTTTTCTGGAATAAACGAATGGCAGAAATCGTAGAAGAAAGGAAGAAACCCAAGGGGGAAAGAGATGACCATTAGCAATCGATTCTGGGAGACAAATCCCTAAGTGCGCCACAGTAGCTGGGAGCAGTAGACAGTAGACTGAGCCCAGGATGGCTTGCCATTCTATGGGAAAGCACCTGATCTGGATGGATAGCTTCATTCAAAAATCTGTTGTCAAAAACAAACAAAACAGCAGTAATAGCAATGAATCAGGCTATAAATTTTCTGTAAAACAAGGACAAATAAATATTATCTGAAATGATTTCTAAAGCCAAGATTATCAACCAGTGTACCACGTCACAAATGGATACTACAGATAGGCAACAGTTGGCTGAAAATTAATCTTCTCAGTTCTCAAATTAACCAGGCAGAGCCTGCAGCAACTGGAAGTCATATAGCAGTCCAATCAGTGTTCCCTGGGACACCTTCAAATGTTACTTTTTTATGCATGTGTGAAGAATGATCCGGAAAAATAAAAAGAAATTTTGATAAAATTCTTTTGTCAAGCCGGGCGTGGTGGTGCACGCTTGTAATCCCAGTACTTGGGAGGCTGAGACAGGAGGATCCGGGTTCGTGGCCAGCCTCAGCTACTTAGTGAGGCCCTCTGCAACTTAGTGAGACCCTGTTTCAAAATAAAGAATAAAATAGGGCTGGGGGTATAGCTTGGAGGTAGAATGCCCCTGGGTTCAATCCCCAGTACCGCAAAAAAAAAAAAATTATTTTGTCATCCTCAATACTATCTAAGTGAATACAATTTCTATGAAAAAGAAGCAGAAAGATGATGTTTTAAATATTTGCATTTGTTTATATATACTGAATGCAAACTTGTGTTCCTTGGATCAAGGCATATTATTATCACTTACTGTAATAGCCTTTTCTGTTCCCTACATCCTAATATCTTTCCCCCTTCTCTGGGGACACAACAAGGGCCATATGGACAGACATATGGACAGACTGGCATATATGGGTGTCATACAACAGGAAGAGTTCTGAAATTAGAAATCTGGGAGTTAATGTGAATGTTGTCTTCTCCCTCCTAAGAGAAAAGAGGAACTATTGCCCTAATGTATGAAAATTCTGCCTGGGGACAACAGGTTAATGCAAACAAAAATTACACTGAGATTCCATCTAACTCCAGGTAGAATGGCAATCAACAAGAACACAAACAATAATGAATGCTGATGAGGATGTGGTTTATAGGAACTTTTATACACTGTTGGTGGGAATGCAAACTAGTACAGCCACTATAGAGATCAGTGTGGAGGTTTCTCAGAAGATGGGAATGGAACCACCATATGATCCAGCTATACAACTCCTGGGAATCTTTCCAAAGGAATTGAAGTCAGAATATTATATCAATACATGAATATCCAGGTTTATAGCAGCACAATTCACAATAGCCAAATTAAAGAAACAACCTAGGTGGCCACCAACAGATTAATGGATCAGAAAGCTGGTATATACACACAGTGGAATTTTACTCAGCTATAAAGAAGAACAAAATTATGACATTTTCAGGAAAATGGATGGAACTGGAGAATATTATGCTAGGCAAGATTAGGCAGTCTCAGAAAGCAAATACTTGTTTTCTCTCATATGTGGAAACGAGCTAGAATTTGGGAAACAAGCAAAACCCCAGATAGAGAAGCAGAGACTCCAATGGAGCGATGGAGGGGGTTTACGGGAGGGAATATGGGGAATAGAGACATAAAGAAGGTAATGGTTTAAATAATGTTATGTATGTATATGAAATTACCAATTCCAATCTCAAAGACATGTATGGGGGAGGGAAAAGAGGGGGGTCATCTCCAGAGGGAAATGTGTAGAGTTGTGTGCATATATATTCCCATCACTCTATACCTCAGTATGATATATAATTACAATGCACCAATGACTCTATTAAAAAAAGAAAGAAAACTTTGCTGTGTAGAGAAGCGGGAGATCCCTGGGTTCTCATTCTTTGGTACACAAATAAATATCACTAGGTGACAGATAAAATAGCTTATAGCATCTGGAAATTATCCAAAGATCCTGGTTTCATGTCCATTTGGAATGTAAATATACATATGTGCTAAAAACAATAAGGACCTCATCAGGTAAAATTTAGAGAGCTAAAATAAGACTTCTATGCATATATAAAAACAGTGTTTTGCCTACATTCCAAAACCTAAAATAAAGAAAAGAGACCTGCTCCTAGTCGAAGATTGGCGCATGCACAAAATTAAATTCTAGAAGTAAATGAGCAATCTCATCTTCATCAAGGACAAAACAAAGGTTAGAAAAAGTTGACCATTCATACAACCAATACTTTTAGAGTGATTAAATGCTTCAAGACTTTAAACATGAAGTGCATGGTGCTTGCCTTCAGGGAACTTTTTCATGTGTGGAACTCAGACAGTGAAACAAACAGTGACTAGACTATGAGTATATGCCAGGAAGGAGAAAAATAAGAGGGACGCCAATCTCAGTATGGGTTTGAGAATAATCTTTGTTGTGTCTGATTTATTTGATTGATCATTTATTGATTGATTTTATTTTTCCCCACTAGACCCATTAGCTCTTTCCCCCTTTCTCTTTACTTGTCATTATATTTCCAGTTCCTAAAGGTGCATGAAAATATCAGAAACTTCCTAAATATTTTGAGAAAAGATGGTCCCCAGCTTACAAAAGTTTCTTGCAACTTTTCAACTTTACTATGTTATACAAATCATTGCTTTTTCACTTTCAGTACAATATTCAATAAATTGTATGAAATATTCAACATTTAAAAGTCTTTGTGTTAGATGATTTTGTCCCGCTGTAGGCTAATATAAGTATTCTAAGCTAATATAAGTATGAAGTTATGCTAGGCTAAGCTGTGATTTTTTATAGATTAAGATTTTACGTGCATTTTTAAGTTAGCAATATTTTCAACTTTTGATGGGTTTTCCAGGTTAAGTCAAGGAGCACCTATATTTTGTTTGCATTGCAAGATGATTTGTTCAGCTCTATGCATAAAGTGTAGCAAACATTGCTAAGTGATCAGTAAATAAGATAACTTGAGGAGCACATATGAAGTAACTTAGGTCTCTTTGATGACTATTGGACGATATTCAAGTAGTGACAACGAAATTTAATTTTTCAGAAGTTATTAAGCTCCCAAAGAAAGGAATAAATAGGTAAATAATTAGTAAGATAAATTGTGTTGTTCAGATATGTTTAGAACTACCTACATGTAGAAGGGGTAAATAATAGATCCTAAGAAAGTCAGGATTCTAAGAAGTTAGGATTAGAGTCTGCTTATGGAGAAATTATCACTGGCTAGGAGGAATTGTTCCTCCACTATAGCAGGAGAAAAAGGAAAATTTAGGCAAGTTCAGAAAAAGATGTTTTCAGGTTCAGGGGCAGAAATCTGAAAGACTTACTTGCTGATGTCTTTATTTTCTCATGCACTAGATAATGGGCCATGAGAGACACAGTGGATTTCTAAGGAGTGTGGATAAATATCGAAATAGATGCTATAGAAAATGAAAGAGCAGAATTTAGAGAAACAAAGAAATATTGTTAGGTAGCAATGGAATTGGAAAAAATTTTGTGATTTTTTTAAGCAGTGCTCAAAAACCCAGATATGGGGATAAAATGGACTATTGGGCTATTAAAGATTGGCCCATCTCCAAGAAATTATGACAAATGGACCATGGGTAAATAAAGAAAAATTTTGATAGGATGTGTTTTTATGGGGAAAATTTGCTCCCCAGAAGACATTTAACAATGACTTTTTGATTGTCACAGCTTGGGAGGAAGCAACTAGTGGAATCTCATAAGTAAAGGTCAGAGGTGCTACTAGATACCTGTTTTAGTATGTGTTTCCATCACTGTGACCAAAATACCTGATACAAACAACATAGAGGAGGAAAAGCTTATTTGACTTATGGTTTCAGAGGTACAGTCCATAGTTGGATGACTCCAAGGCAGACATCACAGCAACAGGGAGTGGTGGAGAAAAGCTAAGCTCAACTCAATGATGGCCAGAAGCAGAGAAAAAGAGACAGGAAGTGACCAGGGACAGATATAGCCCCCAAAGCCACATCCCCAGTGACCTACCTCCTCCAGCCATGCCCTACCTGCTTAAGTTACCACCCAGTAAATGCATTATAATCATTAATCCTTCAGTGGACTTATCCACTGATGAGATTAGAGCCCTGATTCAATTATTTCACTTCTGAACATTTTTTAATTCCCAACATAAGAGCTGTTTTAGGGGCCATTCTATAGTCAAACTAGAAGAACATCCTATAATACACAGAACAACCCTTTACAATAAAGAGTTTTAGTGAGCTAGAAAACCTAAAATAAACAAGAAATCAAGTCAAGGTAGAAGGGGGTATATAGGCAAAAATGAGAGAATCAAAGCACAAAGTGTCCTGTAAGGTTAAAAAGCTAAAGTATATCAAGTGGGGTGAGGGAGAAGGAGAAGGAAGAAGGGGAGAAAAAGGGAGAGATGGAGGAGGCAGAGAGAGAGAGAAAGAGAGAGAGAGAGAGAGAGAGAGAATATGAATGAGGGGAAGAGAAGAAGGTCATGCTCCAAGAGTAACATTTCAGAGTTGGAGCATTTTGAAGTAATAACAAATGCATGGCCAGTGACCATAGTAACAAATAAAGTAGAGTGGAGGTAAATATCACTAGAGATGAGTAATTCAAAGGTCATTTGCATCATACAGAAGAATGCCCAGGCCAGGGGGAGTGAGATAGTTCAGAGCCAAAATCTTAGTGAATGAGGGCTTGAAAGAAACCTGTTTTTATGATTAAAGTCAACATAAATAAAACATGGTTCATCTGCAGGGGAAAAAAAGAATTAAAAGGAAACAGAAATATAAATAACCAATATTTGCTAAAGGAGAAGAAAAATAGCAATTTTTTACTTGGTGGCTTTTCCTATACATTGGGAAATGAGTATTTGTCTATCATAAGAGAAAATATAAGTAAACATGAAGGAAGAGAAAATATTGAAAAAATTTTAAAAAGAGTGAAACATTATTATGTCATTACTTCATATAGCCCATGAACTAGAACCTCAATAGTCCCTCTATTGAATATTATTACTACATCAAATTGTGGAAAACTTGATGCTGATTAGTTTATCAGAACTTATATCGTAAATGATTTCCAATCTAAAAAGATAAGAACAGAGGATATAATACAAATATAATACGGGATACTGAAGAAGTTTGTGCTATATTTCAGAAGGGCCAAATTGGTTATGAAATGATCTCTAACCACCCACAAAACACAAAACTATGATTTTGATGAGATTTATGATTATGGGGGATAAAGGGCATTGTTCACTAGCACAAAATTTAATGTTTAAAGATGAAATTTCACAGAGAATTCATTGCATTTGTGTGGTAAGGTGATCCCAACTATTTGTAACTTTCCTCTTTTTTGGAATACTAATGATCAACCTCATAATCTTGACTAAATAGCTTAAAACAAAGGTCTCCATTAATGTCATTCAGTTCTAATATATTATTCACTGCTTCCCTCCCAAAACCTATCTACTATAAAAAAATGATTATGTAGCTCCAAAGTTAAAAGTTTTCTAATTACAATTATCCATATAACATTAGCTCTTATCAATGAGTCAGAAAAATGTAGAATATTAATTTGCTTGTCTTCTCTTCATTTCATCATAGAATCAGAAATAAATTCTTTTCACTGTAGTAGAAAATGCAGAGTGAAGATTCAACAGTATACTGTTTTTAGTACTTTGTAATGAATCCCAGAAACATCTAATGATGTTGATGATCTCATGGCAAAATTGCATGTATCATACTTTGAAGATTTGTATACACTGCAATATTTTCTAATAGCATACATGGCCTTGTATTCCATAGTTTTCAGTATAATAATAGTAATCAACAGATATGTTTCATAATATTTTCTTTTTATCTAAATATATCTCCCCAAATTGTAAACTCTTCAAAATTGCGGAAACATTCTTGTGTGAAGCCATCAAATGAGCAATAAGCTCGGTTCCTCCAGGCTTCTACTCCCCCTTGCAAAGTAGAGCATGAAAGTTTTTGGTAAAACATTTTGGAGTTGCTGTGAAAAGCACACCTACAATTTGACTAGACCATCCAGACAAATGTGCCAGCTAAATCACTAAGATGTTCTCCAAGAAACCAGAGTTTATACAGCTCTAGTATTGCCTCATTTTATTCCAAAGTGGGGAATACACATTTTGTTCCAAAATCAAAAAGGAAATATAAAGAGTTTCAGCAACTGTTTATATAAGATTACCTTGAACCAGTTATAATACTAAGAAGGATTAAAGGATTTTGTAAAAATTGTGGAGAATCTGATCAAACAGTGAATAAACACAGTTGCCAATTATTTAAATTACATAGAGCCAGGTAGTATCTTCAATGAGTAAAAGAATGTTTTTCTGCTTTTAAGTGTTTTCCTTGACCAAAAATTCCTTAAACTCAAGTAAAATAAATAAATCCCAATGTGATATCAATAATCATATTTAGTGCTTAGAATCTATCAATTCCCTCCTGTTCCTGTGGGGAAAACATGTTTCCAAAACTCAACCTAGACCAAGCTGATCAGCAGGCGATTGCCCATAATAACACTAAGCCCAAATAATCATAACTCATCCTAAGCATTTGTTTCTTGGAGACTTTATTTTTCATTGTTAAATAGATATTTACTACACGCAATTTTGGTTGTATCATTAATGAAACTCAAAGGGAATACATTTGTTAGAATTTATTTTAAGTAGGCCTGTAATCCTAGTTCTTGGGAGCCTGAGACAGGAGAATGGCAGGTTTGAGGCCAGCGCATGGTAATCTAGTAAGACCCTGTTTCAAAATAAAAAAAAAATGGAAAGTGCTGTGGTATAGCTCAGGGGTCCCAGTATCACCACCACCAAAAACAGATAGAAGAGGAAAAGGTTATTTTAAATACAAAGAAAAAATTCACTTGAGAGCAACCTCTCTAAAATATTTCATTATTATTAGCATCACACACCAATTTCCAGATAGTATTTGTGACAATAAGTCTGTTTACCTAATTTACTTCAAGAATATTGTAAGATGTATAGCTTCTACTTCATAACCTTCATGAAGGCCAGGCTGAAAAGATAGTGCTATAGTTATATTGTTCTGATTGATAATTCCAACCCAAATCCAGCCAAATACCTCCAAAGTTAAACATTCTACAGGATTAGTCAAATCCTGCCCTCGACCATGCTATCCAGATTTAAAGGAATAACTTCAAACCAAATAAAATACTTTTATATACAGCTTAGTCTGCTTTATTTGATATTTGCTTGTGTCACACACTAGAACTTATATCACACACTAGAACATCACACTTTTGTGTCAGAAGGCTATCCTTACAAACAAAGTGTTTCCATTCAGTCTTGCTATACAAGGGCCAGAGTATAAGTAATAGTGATATGACATTCTCAGGCTCATGGACAGTGACAATGTCCTTCAGGGTGGTATGAAAACTACAGAACATTTAGATGTACCTTGTATAGCGTCAAGAGAGTGTGACAATTCAATAATATCAAGGGATTCATCTGAACAACAATGCGATAATTCTTTCATGTCCAACACTACTGGTGATATGAGGCCACTGGCTACCCTTCCCTCACCAAAGTTATGAAAACACTTGTCAAATGGTACATATTGCATATTAAGTCCAAATGAGCCAGGAAAGAGGGGTTTTTATAATGTCAAGGGCTGTTGCAACTTTATTCATGTGTTTACTTCTTAACCATAATTGAAGATATTAGCAAGAGTTGTCTTGTTTTGAGGTATATATAATTCATTAGAGATCTTCCTTCCTTTGTGCTGCCATGTAACTTTATATATATGCTTTTTTGTGTATATTTTTAATGTATATATATATATGAATTATATAAGTGAAAGTTAATCCTGTGGAAAAAAGACTAAAAAATATATATTAACAACATGAGAATCAAACTCCATCTATCTCAAAGCTACATATTAGTAATAATTCTAATGAAATATGACCAGACATAATCAATACACAGTGTATCTGGTCATCGATGTCTTTTTCCCTTAACATATTACTTGATATATTATCAGTGCTTAATAAATGCTTTATTAGAGCAGATTAATTGTGAGTATTTCACATCAAGCTATGAGATAAGTATATTTAAAAACTAGGCCAATTGCTTCATCACCAGACATTGCATTTAATAGATATATTTTAATAACTCCAGATCACTGCAGGCCATGGTTTATCAGGAGTGTTCTTTCCTCTAAGATATAATTATGTAAAAACCTAGTATCACACTATAGACTAGACACCAACCTTGAAAGAAGAAAAGATAGGGAGTGAGGGTGATTAGCTTCCAAAAATGGTGCTCAGAAAAGTTGTCACAAATATTCTAAGACAATCCCAATCAATGTGTGCATGTATGATGTTCATACCCTGACATATATCAAAATGTATAATTACAATGCACCAATAAATGAACATAAAATGTTAAAAAAAGAATAAAAAATAGGGTGTAGCTCGGAGGTAGAATGCCCCTGGGTTCAATCCCCAGTACCCCAATAAATAAATAAAAAAATAAATAAACTGGAGATAATTAAGACCTATGAAATCTCTTTTGAGCTTGGCTTCAAAGAGAGGAGAATGCAGCAGGGACACTAGTATCCCTAGGTTCCAAAAGTTATCTTCCTATTATAACAGGGAAAACAAAAAAGCTTAAAGTAGATATAATTATGATTACCCTTAGTCTGACTTTAGGAAAAGAATCAACCATTCAAAGGATAGAATAATTCATGCATATCACTTGTGTTTGTGATACAGAATGTCAGACATAGGGCATTATTTTAGATCATAGCCCCCACATTAATTTTAATACAAAACTTTGGGATCACGATTGACAAAATTGCCAAAGCCATGAAGTGTTCTTATGCA
Organism: Glis glis; assembly: GCA_004027185.1. Classification (NCBI taxonomy): domain Eukaryota; kingdom Metazoa; phylum Chordata; class Mammalia; order Rodentia; family Gliridae; genus Glis; species Glis glis. The sequence continues at coordinate 27,011 of PVJS01020941.1, forward strand.
ATTTCAAGCATATTCTGACATTCAAATATATTCTTTAGTTGAAAGCAATATTAGACCTTCAAAAATGAGTCTAAAAGGTAGTTAAGGAAGAAAGATGGATCCACTTATAGATCCGGTTCCCTACTCTATTCTGATTATGTTCTTTGTAGAAAGACTTGCACTCTTATACACCAGCAGAGTTTTTGATGCATTTATTTACCACTAAAGACCATGGTTGTCTGTTGCTTTTGTAGATAAATGTCACAGATCATTTCTGTTGGATGAACCTCTTTGTTATACCATCTGAAGAGTTTTGGAAAAAAAATAATGTCATATTCATCTAAAGAGAGAAAAAGAAACATAACATTACTGATTCAACCGTGATAGCTATTTCTAAGGCAGAATTAAAATAGCATAATTTCAGCAATTTTCTTTTTTACACTAATACCATAGTTCATTATTTTATACATCGAGGCACTTTAGAAACTCTTGTATGCTTTTAATCTATCACTTACTAGTTGGCAATTACTACTTCATCTTCAGTCCTTATGCTCTTAAGAATTTGAACTCATAAAACAACATTGTTCTTATAATTGTGTGAAAGCCACGGGAACAGAAAAATTCCCTGTCTTTATCGGGCCCACTTGTGAACATTTTTACATTCATTATGCTTATCATACTGCTATATGTTTTAAAATTAAGGTGGATTTGCATGTTCTCTTTGGAAAAAGGGGACAAATCAAGAAATCGTTCTCACTGGACTAAATGGGGAAAGTACATTAGAGGGGTTTCAACAAAATTGGTATAATTGCCCATGGTGCTAAATGAAGTTTTAAATAAAGTTATTGCCACCTGGGGTCCATGCCCCAGCGGAATGAGTGGCTCTGCACCACATTCACCTGAGACACTTAAGGAGAAAACTCAGGTGAGAAGAACCAGGGGACTTAAAACTTGTGAGGAGCTCATAGGAACCACACCCATAGACAGTTCAACCAAAGTTGATAGAAGGAAAAAGCCCAAGGAATGGAAGGTGATACCTGGAAAAACGAGGGTCGCTATGTAGGATACCAGCTGGATTAGAATACTGAATGCTGACGATGTTGAAGCGAGGGTGTCAGAAACAGCCTCCTCAAAAGCAAGATGGGCATAAGAAAGAGTAGAGGTTTAATAAGGTCTTCTTCACAGTGGGTCATTTAGCTACTTCCCTCCAGATCAGGGACACAGACATAAAAAGGCAAGATTCACTGGCAAAATCACAAAGATAATAGACATCTTAGTACCATGTTAAGATTACGTAGACAGAGCACACTGCTGCAAATTCAATGTATATAATTAATTTTATAAGATATTTTTTAAAAACATTCCAATTCCCTTATCTAATTAATGTGCAGATTGTTTATTAAAAAAAAGACTGCATTTATTCTTAGTACTATGGAATTTTGTCCTAAAGGTGGGAAAAATTCACCATTTACCTGCCTAATAGTCAACAAATATTTGATGATTTACTCTTTGGTGAGTATTAAGTTCAAGAAAATATAAGGATAAAATGTACATGACTATGTTTTTATTTACCTCACTAACAAGTGAGAAAAACAGATATTAAACAAATGGTAATAGTGTTAATTATTACAAGAAAAACCAGTGTAACAAGGAAAAAAGACACAGTTAGATCATTGTCTAACTTAGAATTATGAGCATGTTGCACATTATATATGACTATTTGCCTATTCTTATATTTTGAAGTTTTCACTTCAAAATTTACTTCCACTTCATTTATTAAGGAAGACCGTTTCCTTAATATGTGACTCCAAATGATATTATTAGATAAGTATAACATCAGCCGGGCGTGGTGGCGCACGCTTGTAACCCAGTACTTTGGGAGGCGGAGACTGGAGGATCCGGGTTCGCGGCCAGCCTCAGCTCTCTCTCTCTCTCTCTCTCTCTCTCTCTCTCTCTCCTTAGTGAGGCCCTCCACAACTTTGTGAGACCCGGTTTCAAAGTAAAGTATAAAAAATAGGGCCGGGGGTGTAGCACAGAGGTAGAACGCCCCTGCGTTCAATCCCCAGTACTGCAAAAAAAAAAAAAAAAAGATAAGTATAACATCTATTTTTCTGAAGATGTTCTGTTTCGGACTGTAAATAGTTCAAAGTTTGAGAAACTTACTAAAAATCAGGAAAAAATAAAAAGAATATCTCTTCCTCTTTGTTTTCCTCAATAAAAAAGAATAATACTGCTAATATACTTTGAGGTAGTAATGTCGAGGAAAAGTGTATGTTGGCAGTTTTTCACTTAGAGAAAGTTTATAGAATATAGTCTTTGCTTTGTGGTTTATTATCCTTATTTGAAATGAAGTATAGAGAGGTCCAACAATAATCAGGCAGCTTGCCATTGAGCCTGTAGCATTTCAAGAACCACAAAGGAAGAATGAATCATTCCCATATACCCTTAAACCACAGTTTCATATCTACCAATGATTTTTATAGCACCTGGGATTTGTTAATAGCTCATTAAAATGATTTCAACATTCAAATCTTCCATTTACAATTGTTGATACTTCATTACCCCAAAATGACCGGGTAGTCTAGCCAAATCTTGATTCACATCCTACCATAAAGGATCTCCATTTCCACTAACTTTTTTTTTTTTTTTTTTTTTTGTGGTACCGGGGATTGAACCCAGGGGCGTTCTATCTCTGCGCTACACCCCCGGTCCTAGTTTTTATACTTTATTTTGAAACCGGGTCTCACAAAGTTGCAGAGGGCCTCACTAAGGAGAGAGAGAGAGACAGAGACAGAGACAGGGAGAGAGAGAGAGAGAGAGCTGAGGCTGGCCACAAACCCGGATTCTCCGGTCTCTGCCTCCCAAAGTACTGGGATTACAAGTGTGCGCCACCACGCCCGGCTCATTTTCACTAACTTTTGCTGGTTTATATTGTTCTTAGTGATTGACTGTTGCATTGACAGGTTCGGTTTTCATCTTCACTTGACCTGATTTAGTCAATAAAGACACTTAGCTGAGGCATTGAACTTGGCAAGAGAGCTACCTTCCTGTATCGGCACAACACAGAAAGATTCCAAGGATGTGTTAAATCACACACAAGACCATGAAGAGCCATGACCACCCCTTGACTGAGATTCAGACCAATAGGAAAATTGAGACCAAACACAGGAGAACTGCATTTCAAATGAAATGACTTCAGGTCATGCTAATGTCTGGCATCAATTTGAAATTCCTTAAATACAACCACATGATTTCGGTTTTAAATAAGGTCTATCGCTTTTAATGAGCCAAGAGAAACCTTTGATTAAAGTTCCACAGGGCAATTTAGTGAAAGTCTTTTCATGTTAATTTTTTTTTCTAAAACCAAGAGTTAGGAAACAGTTAATGATAATCAAGTGTGAATGCTATTAATCACCGATATATTAATCAAATATCAAAATAGTGTTTTTTAAAAAATTCAAGAGTACTATGAAGTCTTCAGTAAGAATATATAAAGTTCTCCAAACCCAATTAGTTTGAGGCTTTTCTTCCAGTGTAGAAAAAAGCCTCAAACTAATATATATATACAGAGAGAGAGAGAGAGAGAGAGAGAGAGAGAGAGGAGAGGGAGAGAAAGAGAACAGAGAGAGAAATAAAATTGGCATCGTTTATTATACATAGTATCTGGATGATACATTACTTTCAAGAAAAATAAGGTCTTGGATTTATGTGGTGATATGGCTACAGAGAGCAAAAAAAAAAAACCCTATTCTTTGTATTAAGGAAGGCGATATTACTATTATTAGTAATCATATTTATAGATAATTCTAATGCATAAAAAGCACACAATTTACTCAAGGTCACAAGTTTGTCAGCATTAAAGTCAGATGCAAATCTAAATTTGCTAATTTATAATCAAATATTTTATTCATTTGATTAAGAGTTTTAACCCAGATCCAAGAGTTTTGAGGAGCTTCAAACATCTTGAAATTAAGCGCAAAATGTCATCTAGATGTATGTTTTCCTTCCCTGGAGAGAGGATTAGATTATCAAAAGGGGTCATGACATAAAATATATTAAATACTATTTTTATTTAACTAACTCATTTATATGTTAGATTTCTGTAAAAGAGATCATACTCATTTCCATAATAAATTTAAAGTTCAGCCAAAATTTTGAAAGGGTATGACAATAGTTGGACTAAATTAATGTAGCTTAGTAAATAACTTTTCAGAGAACAACTTAGGTGACAGGGGACTTGAATCCTTAGTTAACTGTCACATACCTTGACATTTAGTTTTCATTCATTACAGACTCACATAAGTAAATGCTACATTTAATCATTTAGATGTATTTGGATTATCACTCCCAACATGACTTTTGGTATATAACAAAAGCCTCATCTTTTGCATTAAAATTTTTCATAGCAGGAAGCAATATTTTTTCCCACAAATGTGTAACATCAGATCACCTGTTGTTTGCTTATGAGAACAAAACTGAATTTGCTTTCTTTTCCATTTTACCTTTTGGAAATTTTGTGCACAAATACAAAAAAAAATTTCCAACTCATACTATAAAGTATAAAATTTGTTTAATTGTCAGAGTGAAAATAGCAGAATCTATTTTAATACTAAAAAGTTGAAATTAGAAGCAACTTACATATTGGTTTTCATGTGCATATATAGATAATTTGGATTTGGCTTGAGTTGAATATGTTTACCATTGCTCCATTAAAAATAAAAAGATGCAGCTTTTATATGAAATCTTCACACCCTTTCAAATGGGGGAATAGTCATAGAGAGTACAGTACACAGTTTTTGTGTGTGTGTGTGTGTGTGCCAGCTCCACTCAGCTGACTCCCAGCCTGAGGAGTTTTTATTTATTTTTTTTATGTTCATTTATTGGTGCATTGTAAGTATACATTTTGATATATGTCAGGGTATGAACATCATACATGCACACATTGCACATTTAGCCCTCCCTCCAATCGCACCCTATTTCCTCCCCCTTCCCTCCCTTTCATGCTCCGGATAGTGATTGAGTCTTATAGGTTTGTGTATGTACATCATGTGCTATAGTGTGTTTCCCTCA
>PVJS01020942.1:0-32057 GCA_004027185.1 Glis glis
CTCTCTCTCTCTCTCTCTCTCTCTCTCCTTAGCGAGGCCCTCCACAACTTCGTGAGACTCGGTTTCAAAATAAAGTATAAAAACTAGGGCCGGGGACATAGCGCGGAGGTAGAACGCCCCTGCGTTCAACCCCCGGTACCGCAAAAAAAAAAAAAATCACACAATTAAAATACAAATATAACAAGAATATGAAATATAGCAATATCCATTAGTTGTGTTTTTTTATTGGTATGAGTGAGCAAAGGTAAAAAAAAAAACAGTTGCAATTCAGGGATTTCTAAACTAAGAGGATTTTTCATTTCTCTTCAGCAGTCCCAAATTCATTTGAAATGTTGTTAAAAGATAGCAGATAAAATAATTTAGTTTTATTCTGATGAGCTCTCAGTAGAAAAGGCTAAAAAGTCAAGAACTCCCTGAAAAGTAATAGAGCTATTTTATTTGTGAAATGACTTCTATTCCAGTGTGGTACTTTATTTTGCACATTTTATCAGGACATTATTAGGCAGTCAGCAGTCTACTTGACTTTGCCTGGTTCATTTCTACAAACGGAATGGCACATCCATAAAGACACAGTTATTTCTCAATGATTTCTACTTAGTAAGGCATGAGAGTCTCAGGCTAGCCCTGGCATTCTGTGGCTTCTGTGGATAGGACTTATGATTCTACCTTTCTCAGTCTAGGGGTCTCTGAAATTGAAACATAATTCACCAGAAATTAAAAAATAAATAAATACTGAGAGTATGTTATCATTATAACCCTAGAAACTCATGTTTGCTATCTCACAGGCTCAAATGTCTGTTGGGGAGAAGAAAGAGGGTGCCTTTTTTTTCTATTTATCATGAGGCATTGTTGAAGCAACAGTGTTCATATGAAGGTGATAGTGTACAATATGAATGACCAAATTCAAATAACACAAGATAAATAAAGCAGCAAAAGGGGAAAAGAGAAAGAGTAGGTACTAGAGATGGTAGAAAGTATGGGGAAGATCTAAAAAAATAGAAGCAAAGTAGACATAAAAGGGATTTCCAGGTTAGTCAGTCATGGCAGGTTTGTTCACAGTACTGAGCGGAGGGGCTTTGGTGTGAAATACACGGAGCTATTAAAGAGGATAACAAAACACACCCAAAATAATTCACAGGTCATCCCTATTACTCACTTCTAGATACGCCTTGGCTGAAAAAAGTCATCAAATGGCTTGGAGAGCATTTAGAAGGGAAGACAATGATGTTAGACAGAAGGACAAAAAAAAGCAAAAAAAAAAAATAGGAAGCAAGGCAATTCCTAAATGTGAGAGAAATCTGAATATTGGTATAAAATTGAATTGGGGCCATGTTATAGAAATTAGAGATGGGGGTTACTAGGGACTGAACCCAGAGGCATTCTATCTCCAAGCTACATCCCCAGCCCATTTTTACTTTTTATTTCGAAACGGGGTCTCACTAAGTTGCTGAGGGCCTTGCTAAATTACTGAAACTGGCCCCAGATCTGAAATCATCCTGTCTCAGCCTCCCAAATACTGGGATTATAGTTGTGCACCACCACGCTCAGCCATGTTATAGACATATGACAAATGCACATAAGAGAGTAGCAATTTAAATAGGTTGCCCCTAACAAAATCTTTTACAACTCTATTGCTCCATCAAAAAAGTATGTAACATGCAAACTATCAGCCATAAAAGACACAGCAGTAGTATATGAAAAGCATTTCATCCCAGTGACAATGAACCAACAAAGTGACCTTGCAAAGAATAGTAGTTTTCTCTTGTGCAAATCCATTTTTTTTCTAAAATGAACATAATATTTAAATAGTATTTAAAAAGTGAAGCTGGAGGATTGTTAACTCTACAACCATATCATTAGTTTTTCCATGAAAAACATACAATGGCTTTTGAAGTCTCCTTCCTTCCTTCCTCTTCCTTCCTTTCTTCCTTCCTTCCTTCCTTCCTTCCTTCCTTCCTTCCTTATTTATTTACTATTTATATATTTATTTACTTATTTATTTATTTATTTTTCTTTTTATTTTTGCTAGGGATTCAACCCAGGAGCATTCTACCTTCAAGCTACACCTCCAGCCCTTTTTTACTTTTTATATTGAAATAGGGTCTCACCAAGTTGCTGAAACTGGCCTCAAACTTGCAATCCTCCTGCCTCAGCCTCCCAAGTGAGGGAATTACAGGTGTAGACCATCCCTGAGCAGGAAGAGACAGCAAAGCTCAAATGTCAACCTTCTTGTGGAGGGAAATGCTCCTTGAAATTGAAGGAGACATTGATTCAAAGCGCTACTCCCTTTCTGACTCTTCCACACCATCTCTTGTTTAACCACCACTCAATTGAGGTGCTGACCTCAATTCGAAAATTTGTATTACTGGGGCTCAGCGGTAGAGCTCCTTGGATTGATCTCCAAGTACCCAGCCCCACGAAAAATAAATAAAATGAATACTATTGATAAAACATGAAAAAAGTGAAGTCTTTTTTTAAGTTGTTATTTATGTACCATAATTATAAGCAAAAGAGCACATGTTCTATTGTACAGCTCAACAAGTGTTTACAGACTGAAAACATCTGGGTCAGCAGCATCACGATCATGAAAGAGACCATAACCAGCGTCCTTTCAAATCCATCCCAAGGGAAGATATCTTCCTAACTTCTCATAGGATTAAGCAGTTTTTATTGTTATTGAGCTTTATGTAAGTGGAATCATATGATATGGTCTGCATTTAATTTGGTTTCTTTTAATTAAATTATGTTTATCAAATTTCTCCATTAACGCTGCAACTTTGGAAGTTTTCAATAAGAGCATTTCTGTGAAAGTGACCAGGATAGTGCTGAATGTGGAAAAATATTGAATTTAATAAATTGCTGTTATTACAAATAGTAATAAATATTTTTGGTAGTACCGGAAATTGAACCCAGGGGCATTCTACCTCCAAACTACACCTCCCCTCCCTTTTTATTTATTTTGTTTTGTTTCGTTTTAAAACAGGGTTCCACTAGGTTGCTGAAAGTCTTGCCAAGTTACTGAGGCTAGCCTTGAATCTGCGATCCTCCTATCTCAGTCTCCCAAGTCCTGGGATTACAGGTGTGTACCACCATGCCCAGCTGTTAATTATTTTTAAAAGAAGTAATAGCAGCAATAGCTCAAGAGTAATGTGTAAAGAATGCCACTCTATTGAGCCTCCAGCTTTGTCAACATATTAAAATTTCTAATTAGTGTATTGTAAAAATACAAGTCACCCCTAAGGATGGATTTTTTTTAGCATGACAATCGTGTGTTCTCACACACACAAATGCAAGTGGTACCAAGCTTTCATATCCAAACACAAGCTTGGTTTGTACCACAGAAATCCTGGCATTTAAAGATATAGTAGACATTTATCACAATTGTCACTTGCCATTAATTTACATTCCCCGTATGCATCTGTTCAAAAAATAATTAGGATTTTATGCTGCAGTAAATATGCTTGTTCATCCATTAGTGCAAAGCAAAAGATTAATTGCATTACAATGGGAATCGGGACTTCAACACTCGGAGCCACAATGATAACAGTGACAGCTGGGCTGCCCACAGTCCTTTGCTCTGATAAGCTTCAAAAACAAGTGTAGATGGGAAAATAATTAAATCACCGACAAGGCGGCACCAGCCTTATTTTCCCTCTTCCTACATTCAGTGTACGCTCCCCACACAAAAAGATCTTCCCTGCAAATTAGAAAAAGGCCTTTCCCCATCTCCAAATGCCCTAGTTTAGCCAGTAATGAGCAGATTGCTACAGATCTCACTTTTATTTTAACTCCTTCTCTTTATGTCAGCAAGCTAAAGAAGCCAGTGGAGTTGACCTGGTCCAGTCTCTTTAATGTCTCCTGAGAACCCAATAGATAGGGCCGGGCCGTGCTCCTGTGACCAGTGCAGTCACACCGGCCTGATGCTTGGTTTAATGCTCTTTTGTCACCACCTTGAAATCCTTACAGTTTTTCCCTTTCATGTGTGTGTTATACTTGGGATTAAATCCAGAGGCATTCTACCTCTGAGCTACACCCCCAGCCCTTTTTATTTTTTGAAATAGAGTCCCACTAGATTACTGAGAGTCTTGCTAAATTGCTGAGGTTAGTCTTAAACCTGTGATCTTCCTGTCTTAGCCTCCCAAGTAGTGGGATGACAGGGGTGCACCACACCTGGCCCTTATAGTTATTTTTACAACAGGCTCCACATTTTGATTTTTGCATGGGGCCTCAGAAATTATATACCCTGTCCTACCAATAAATGTAAAAGGTAGTGATATTTCACTTTTTGTCTTTTTCTTTCTCTCTCTGTACGTACATATGTATGTATGTATGTATGTATGTATATATGTATATGTATGTAGATATATACATGTTTACATGTGCCTACATATATATGTTTGTTTATATATAGGGGTTTCTATATCACTATATGTATAAAAACATAGATCAAGATTTAGAGGATCTATGTTTCTACACTACATGTATAGAAACATAGATCAAACATATAGATCAAGCATATAGATATTAGGTATATGTAAGTGAATACACCCAGATAGACACATGTTGCATTTCCACAAAAGGAAACATACAGCAAACAAGCTTTCCTTTTTTTCCAGATTTTTCCCCAGTCGATTGAAAAAGAAAGTGGTATTATGAAAAGTAGTATTGGAAACAGAGCATCTATTTTTTGAGGAAAAATCTGAGAAGGAAGAGATATGCTATATTTGTACTCCAATCATCTCCTGACTGGATACTCCTCTGTAGTACAAAATATACTGACCATTGTCTTAGTACCAATAGCAGTTAACAGAGTTTGAACCTTCAGTAGGGGTTTATTTACATCACTCAAGAAAACAGCTGTGCAATGATTTGTGCAATGATGTAGCCAGCAGCTACTGCCACATCTCCAGCAAGGGGAAAATAAAAAGAAATGATTACAGAATTGCTCAACTAAAAAACTTCATTCTTTGATGCCTAATCAAGGTAGCAACAAAAGAAAACCCTTCCCAGCTCTGACATTCCCACAATAATAAGCAACAAACAGATGGTCATGATTGTAACCACAATGTATGTACAGATGATCATCACTGAAGTATCGTTTAGCATGGCAGCTTCTATTTTAACAGTGACTTTTTAGAATCCCCGAACTACCTGATTCATTAAGGAATTGTCTGGTGAGATAAGGCATCTACTGCCTAGCTAGAAACTGACTGGAGTTTATCCTTTTGTATAATTTCTAATCTTATTTTTTAAAGCCCTTAGGTTTGTGAAACATCATTATCATTAATAAAAAAAAAGTCATCTGGGTCTGTAATCCTAGCAACTCAGGAGGCTGAGGCAGAAGGATCCCTTGAACGGGTTTGTGGTCCGTCTGGGCAACATACTGAGAACCCCCTATCCCATCTCATCTTTTGTTGTTGTTGTTGTTGTTGTTGTTGTTGTTTTTCTTGAGTTGTAGAACAAGATGGCTGGGTGGCTTTTGTTATTGATAGGAGAATGGGGTCTCTGTAACAGGTCAGGTACCACACAGAACCAGACAGCTTGCTTAAGGGGAAGGGAAATGCAAATGAATTGCTAGAGACATGGTATGTTTTAGCCCTGACAGCAGCTGCTAAATAATTAGGGCCCAAAGGCCTTCATAAAGGTTGTATGTCTTGTTACTGTGGCTAACCAAATCTGCTTGAGTAATTTTCCTTTCGCTATTGCAATTATGGGGTTTTAACTCACTAGGTAGCTGATTTTGTGGCATGTACATATTTGATGTGTTGGGGAAAATGAGCTTCCAGAGCTCCCCTCTGGACTGTTTTAGAGCAATGATCATAAATCCTCACTAAGAGGAAACTGGTTCTTAGGTGAAGTGTTTTGGGAGTTGGGAGTGGAGGAAAGGTGGGAGGAAGTAGACAAACATGTTTAAGCAATGGTTCTGCAAAACGGGATTGTGAGACCATACCATACAGCATAGTGACATAATTTCAATTCATATAATATAATAGAGTATGTTGTATTTTGCAGTCATATAATATTCCAAATTTTTATTATTAGTACAGATAAATCTTCTTCTAGATTTTGCTGCATAATTTTGATACTATTTAGACACGTGTTTCTTATAAATAACCCTTATTTTTCAATATGTCCCCTCTCAGAATTCTGACTCCATGCTCTTTCTACATTCTGCCTTTCATTAAGGAATCCCCGGCATTGACTCTTGACTTGGTCTTGCACCATCTGCAAGTCTGTCTCTTACCTTGACACGGCATCTGGAGTTAGAATGTGATAAAGGAATCAATACTGTAAGAGAAGAAATGGGCTTAGCTTCTGGCGAATTCTATAATTTCATCAGAATATGAAATCTATGACTTGGGTAGTCTGAACAATTCATGTGAATAAGTTTAGTTACTTTTGAAATAGAAAGTCATTACCTACACTCTTTATTTTGGTAGCAGTGATTGGACCCAGGGACATTTTACCTCTGCGCTAGACCCACAGCCCTATTTTATTTTTTATTTTGAAACAGGATCTCACTAATTGCTGAGGCTGTCCTTGAATCTGCATTCCTCCTGTCTCAGCCTCCCAAGTACTGGAATTATAGGCATGTGCTGTCAGAGCTTAAACATTTTAATTCTCATCTTTATATAGAATACAAGGCATATTTATCCTGTATACATTTGATAAAATTTGAAAATATTATTGATGTTTAGTTGATAGGAAAAAACCTATAGAACATTGTTTCAATATGGCCAAAGAAAATAATCTATCCACAGCCAAGCATATGATGAGTCTAGGAATTGGTACTGAGTTGGCACTTATATCACCAAAGGGTCATTGGTAAATGAAAGTATGTTTGCATTTCCCCAGATTTTATATTCAATTCCAAAGATCCCATCTCAGCAAATCTTTTTTTTTTTGGTACAGATATAGAAAAGCACTTTTTTTAACCAATATTATACTCAAGTATAGATATTTAAATAGAAGTGTAGAATTCATGAATATATTAGTAATTTTCTCCAACAAATCAAATATCCTCTTAATAATTATTTTCAATGCACAAGTGTCCCCTACATAGTGATTTTTTTTCAGTTGGAGAGGCTTAAAACACTTTATGTTGATTAATAAAGTGTCTTCTTGCTAGTAAGAGACCTGGCTCAGGACTGTTTTAAGTTCTGAGGAATTGCAGGCAGGATATGAGTGGTGGTCATCTGCAGAAATGGGGATGCTGCGAGTCAAAAGTTGGAGTTAGTGGCTATGCCAATTCATAATTGTGATCTAATATTAAAGTATAATATTAATAATCTTTAATGTGGTTCATTAATATTTATTAAATTTTATGTAAAGTGTGTATTTAGAAAGTCTAAAACTAATTCTGAAACAGTGTACATGCCCTGCAAATGAAGATTTAAGATAAATCTTCTGGATCTACAACATACCCACTGACCTGAATGAGATCACTCCGTTCTTCCTACATAGAATTTCAGAATAAATCAAAGTAAAATCCATATGATAAAGACAGTTCTTTTGCCAGAGAGAGCTTGTATGGATACTAAACCTCAAGAGCTCAAAGAGGGAGGCAGCAAAGGAGTCGTCCTTAGTTGTAACATCAAACAGCACCTGGCACAGAAATCTGACTGTTTAATGTAGTTTCTGCCTCTGCATCCATTTTTAGCCCTGATATAAAGGTGTTTGAAATCCAGTTGTGCCCCATCACCTTTGCTTTTGTTAAAGCTTCCCCTCCTCGTGTGGTTGTTGGCAATAGAGTCTACTCGTTCCTTATTCCACTGACCTGAAACTCAACACATCCCACAGCTACTGACCACAGTAAAACCTAATGGTGAAGACCAAGGTTGTGTGAATGAGTTCTCCTTCCGGCACGTTTCTTCAAACAAGACAGCCCACAGCCTCCTTAGGGAAAGTCTAAGGGATACTATAATGCCCGTGGACCTTAATAAAGGCAGAGTTTCACAGGTTCTTTCCTTGAACGTGCATGTTCTACATTCGTGAATCTGTGAGTAATAAGATATTGTTGTTATTCTGTATGTTTTTATTGTGCTGCCTTCTCTGCATCTCACCTGATCTACACACCTGAATCTAACTCTCCTTCCACTCAGTGATCTCCTACAGAATGGCTCTTTTGGTAGGAAAATCTGGACAGAGGTCAAATGTGAACCACAATGGTGTCTGCTAGTACAAATTTTCAATGAGAGGGACACCTGGTTATGTGTTCCAGAATAAGAATTATCCCATGAAAAGCATATTTTACAGATCCACAGCCATATCATCTGCAGCCACATCAGCACAGGGATGGAATTTATGCCGTGGCTCAGAGACAGAACTCAAGATAAAAAATATGGTGATTTTACAGGAAAATCCCCATCCTCACCATTAAAGGCGGGGTTGACTGTGATTAAGCAAGTTTGGTTTTAAGAGTCAATATCAAGACAGAGACAAGTAAAATATCTTTATCAGGTGTCTCTTCTAATTGATCTAACTTCTAATTGACAGAGAACACGATTGGGTTCATGCCTCCACGCTTGTGGTAGTTCAAAGTGGAAAGGCAATTCAGAATATTAGAGAAATGTTTAAATGTTAGTGATAGATATGAACCCTGACTACTTATCATTAAGTAGTCTTGAGTGACTTGAGTAAGTTATTTTACTTCTTTAAATTTCAGATAAAATTAACTCTAAAATGAATATAATAAAAATTAACTCTAAAATGAATATAATAATAGTACCTACTTTGAATATCTATTGTCAGGGTAGAGAAATATGATAGCATTGTTTGCATAGTATTTAACACCAAATAATATTCCATAATGTCAGTTGTTGCTATTGTTACTGCAGGAAGGGAATATTAAGTCTGATACATGAACACACAACTCTAACGTTCTGAATTTGAAGTACAGTATTTTTAGCATACTCTACCAAGTTTCCTATAAATGATTTGATCTGAAATAAAGTAGATCAAAATTACAACCAGCTTTTGAACACACATCTTCTATTTCCTCTTTTCTCAGGTAAAACAAATGGGTATGTGTGTAGATGTGTTGTCCTCTGATTCTTTTTGAAAGCTTCTCTGATAACTCTGGCAACTCCAATTTCTCACTTTGTTGACTGTCCATGGTGCTAATTGCACAGAATATGTTAGCACAATTAATTCATCTCTTCATTCCAGTTTCTCCTCTAGTCTCATGTGTATATTGCCTTATTAACACATCTGTCAAATTCCTTGAAGTCGGGGATTGTGCCTTCTGTTTTCCTCTAGGTCTCCCAAGACATGTAACTAGCATACTCTGGAAACATTCTAAGTCATATTAAATTCTAATTCCTTTACACTTTCCATACACTGCTTATATTTACTACTATTTTCACTTGAATTTCAACTATATCCTTTAAAAACAGTTTCTGAATATTTAATCTTATATTTACTACTATTTTCACTTGAATTTCAACTATGTCCTTTAAAAACAGTTTCTGAATAGTATACAATATTTTAATAATATCCTGATCAATCCTGCTTCAAAGTAACAGTTATCTATATGCTTGTTCCTAAATTCCACAGTCATCAAATGTTCTGTTTTTGCAGTTTTTTTAATTGTTAAATTATTATTACTATTTACTATTTATGATTTACTCAGTTTATGATCCACTTTGTTATCTGGGTTTTGGTTTATCACAATGTAGTCATTGTACAAAATTCCTTTCTTTGATTATTTGAGGAAAATTATATTATTATTAAAGAAATATCATGCTAATTTTCATGCATTATCACATTTTAAAAATTAATTCAGGGTTTAAGTCTGTATTTCTTTCTACCTAAGCCTTACACCAAACTTCATTAGTCATTTGACCATGGTATTATTTCAAAAACCAGAGGTTGAAGCCACATGAAACATTGCATTTTTTAAAATTTTTATTCTAAGTTATTTATGTTTCAGAGGAGTTAAATGCTTATTGAAAAAAACTAAATATAGATGAATAAATACAAATAAAATTCTATGAAATTTCCTATGTAGAAATATTCACTAAGAACTATGATTTTTTTATTTTTTTGCAGTGCCAGGGATTGAACCCAGGGGCATTCTACCTCCGAGCTACACCCCCAGCCCTATTTTTTATCCTTTATTTTGAAACCGGGTCTCACGAAGTTGCGGAGGGCCTCACTAAGTAGCTGAGGCTGGTCATGAACCCGGATCCTCCGGTCTCCACCTCCCAAGTACTGGGATTACAAGCGTGCGCCACCATGCCCGGCCAGAGTAAGCTTTTTAAAATTTGATGTTATCTATTCATCTCTCTGCTTAAAACTCTGCCATGCTATTTGACTAATATTAGGATAAAAGCAACAGTCTTTTTTTGGGGGGGTTCATGGTACTGGGGATTGAATTTAGAGGTTTTCTACAACTGGTGCACCCCTAAACCTTTTTAATTTTTATTTTGAAACAGAGTTTCACTAAAGTACTGCATGCTGGATTTGAACCTGTGATCGGCCTCTCTCAGCCTCCCAAGAACTGGGATTACAGGCATGCACCACCATGCCTTGCTTTGCAACAGTCTTTTAAAATAAACTATCTGAGCCTTCTGAATCTGATCCACCATGCCTCCTGTACTGTGCCCTGATCTTTCATAGCTCTGTGTTTAAACCAAAAATTATATTATCTTTTCTTTTTGCCTGTTATGTTCCCTTTTGCCCCAGGGCTCTTTTATATATTATTTCTCCTGTTTGGAACATTCTTTCCTCCCACATTTTATCTAGTTATAGACATCCTCAGATCTTTTTTTATGGAATCCCTTTTCCAGTCCTATCTGACTCCCTATGTCTCCTTTCCAGATAGAATTCTTATCTATGTAAAAAGTATGATTAACATCTATTTCATCAGTTGGCCTCTGGGCTTTATTAAGGGCAAAGAATTATTGTTAGCTTTGTTCATACGTCTACCTTCAGTCTATAATACAATGACAGGGAAATCATGGGTATACAAAATAATTTTTGACCTGAAAATACATGATTAAATGAATCAGATGGATGTAGTCTAGAATAGCTCTTCTCACATTCTCAGTGGTGAAAGACTAATTGTTTATGTCCTCAGTCATTTATGAAATAAAAATTTAGAAATGAAATTGCTACCAAAGTCTATAAATGTTCTCACATTCTATACATGTGGCCTCAGGGACCAGTGGTCAACAATTTGCAGGCTGATGCCAGTCCATTGACCATGCTTTGAATAGTACTGATTTCTATTTCTTCTCTAGCCTAGTGATTCTACCATTCTAAGGATTCAGAACTAAACTGATCTTTCTGCAGGAAAAGGGACTATATATTTTGATTTTTAAAATAAAAATACATATATAATAGTGCATGGCCATCCAATCTATTTAGTTGCTAAGAACATTGCCACATGAACATTGGACACTATTCAATCCAAGTTAACTGCTAATTTTTCATCCTCATTCCACTCCCTCTGTGGTCTTTTTAAGGGGAAGCACCTCATCCATAAAGTAAGCCCACAGTAGCCATCTGGCACTTAGATCAACTTAGTCTGTTAATATTTATCTGGCTCAGCTATCATGAGTTACAGTGCTTATGCAGGTGGGCACTTCACCTCTGAAAGTGCTCGTGATGAATGACCTGTCTTCCAGCTTGTCTAAAGTACTGATTGCTAACTTAAGTGTAAGGGTTGTAGTCTCATTTCTGCCAGTAAGGGATGGAAAAATCTAATTGAATAAATAGACTGACCCCTTTAGACACAGATGACTTTATTAGCTAATATTCCAAATCACCAATAATGACCATAAAACACAGTATTTCTAATTATAGTACTCCATCTTAGAAACAGCAATCTATATGTTTTTTAATCCTTGGTTTGCTATAAGAAGAGTTTTGGGGAAACCATACAGAGTGCACCAGTCAGTTGATAGGTTGTTCTCTTTGTCACCAGAAGTCCTGGTAAAAATATTCTCTTTCAGGGAGGCATACTGTGTCAGAATTATCTGGCCACAGAGAATTACTTTTGTAGCAAGTGGTGCATTATCCAAGACAGTTATGGTGGTAGTTACTAGCTAAACCTCAAAATTAAGGAGGACACAAGGAAAAAATTCTGTATTTACAGTGATTTTAAAATCTTGACGTAAACCAAGATTTCTTTCCAGAAAATCATAGACATCAAGTCAACCATTGACATCACCACTGTGTGCTCCTTGTATTCCAGAGCTAGGAGACTCACCAGATGAGAGGTGATAGAAAGGAAAGGAAAGAGGTCTAGAAAAGAAAGAGATGACCTTTTCGTTATTGACTTCCAAAGAGGGGCCCCACACTTTAGTGGACTCTGCTCTGGTCCTCTTCCACTCACATCATACCCCGTGAGAAAAAGAGGCTGTGGTCCAAGGTATTAGTCCTCCAGGAACCCTGTTCACTTCTTCTTGACCAAGTATCAGGCAACTGGTACCCATGGAATATCCTGCCCAAATGGCCTATACCCACTTGGAAGTTTTATGTCCCTTCTTCAAAAGGTTCAAAATGTCAAAGGCAGAATACACCACAAGTATGTAAACCCATGTGGGTCCCAGAGGAAGTACAGGCCTGCAGTAAGGACATCACTGGCTCATCCTGTGCAGCCACACATGCACACATCACACTGGTTTGGGCGTCTACTCTTTTACTCATAACTCAATGTAAGGAACAGATTTGTGAAACAAAGCTGCTATTGTTCTCTTTCTGATGGTGACTCTGTGTGCTTTCTTCTCTCTGGGTATTTCACTGCTAAAACTTCCCCTGCAACCACAGCTGGCCTCTGACATTTGGTGTAGTCGGCAGGATGAGGTGAGTGCCCCCACTGCCCCCTGAAGGAGCAGTCCCAGAAGGAACAACCCAGGGTGGAGAAGATGTGGCCCCTGACTCCCTGTGGTTCCTGGTAGTAGAATATATGGTGGCCTGGATCATATATGCCAGAGGATTGGGACAATGTACATCAGCAGCCAGATGAGGTCCAGTACAAAGCGTGTTAGAGGCGCTAGGAGCCATATGTCCCAGTGGTGCACCAAGAGGCCGTGGGACAGATGGCCTGGATGTTCCTGGTGGTGTTGCAGCATGTTAGTTGTGACATTTAGGAGTTGATTCAGCAGATCTACCAGCTGCAGTGGCAGGAGGAGGAATTAGAGCTGTGTTTAGAAGACACCAAAGGAGCTTTGCATGGCCCTATCAAGTCTACTCCCACTTCTCACTCCAGTAGTCCAGTAGGCTCCTTCAATGTGCCTGAGAGATATGTGTGGCTGACTTTCTCCAAGACTAGGTAATCAGCTGGGGTACCTTGTTAGCAGGGGAACCAGCTGACCAGAAGCCACATGTGGAATTAACTATTTCCTGGTCCCCTCACAATGTGCAGTGCATCCTGGCACTAGTTGATACAGGAGCAGACAGTATCCTCCTCTTTGGCAACCCAGACAAATTTGCTGGACCTAAGGCTGCCGTAGAGAGCTATGGGGGCCATCTCATTGCAGATCGATGTGCCCTAGTGACTTTGGGAATTGGATGTCTGCCTCCTAAGCAGTATGGTAGGTAGATATTCCCCATAGCTGAGTATATCCTGCTGGTGGACATATTGCAGGGATTGACTGCAGACAACTATCAGAAATTTCCAGCTATAGGTGTGCATGGTAAAGACTCTCACTAGAGGACATCTCCATCATGCTCCCTTACAGTTCCCCCAAACCACAAGGATTGTGGCTGCACAGTAATACAAGTTACCAGGGGGCATGAGGAAATTGAACAAATGATACTGAAGTTAGAAGAGGCAAGTGTAATCTGTCCAACTCATAGCCCATTCAACTCTTTATGTGGCCAGTGCAAGAACCTGATGATTCCTGGAGCATGACAGTGAAATATTGGGAGCTAAATAAAGTGACAACACCTTTGCATGCATTGGTACCCAACATTTCAGAACTGATAGACCACATGTCACATGAACTGGGACAGTTCCGTTATGTTGTAGACTTGGCAAATGCCTTTATCTCTATTGACATTACCCCAGATAGCCATGAACAATTTCCATTTACCTGGGAATGGTAGCAATGGACCTTTTTTTAGTATTGCTCCAGGGATATTTGCACAGTGTAACCTCGTGTCATGGTCTAGTGGCACAGGATTTGGCATCCTGGCAGAAATCTGAAGCTGTACAGTTGATCATTATATTGATGATATTTTGCTAACCTCTGATTCTCTTACAGAGTTATAAGTGTCTGCATGCAGCCTCTGAGCCGCTTTTCAGGAATAGGGATGGTCTGTCAACAAAGACAAGGTCCAGAGAACTGGGTATTCTGTCAAATTCTTGGGAGTTGTCTTGTTGGGTAAGATAAAGGTGATACTCGAAGCAGTGATAGATAACATACAAGAGTATCCTTGGCTGGAAATGGTCAGACAGTCACAGAAGTATCTGGGTCTTTTGGGGTTTTGATGAACATTTATACCCCATGTAGTTATGCTTATGCACCCTTTACATTGTCTTATCCATAAGGGGGCAATTTTGGATTGGACCCCTGAAATGGAAACTGCATTTATTGCCACCAAGAGGGTGGCGGCATGGGAACAAACTCTGCAGGTAGTAAACTTTTCCTTTCCCTTCCTGCTAACAGTCCAAGTGGATGGCATAGGTTTTAGATGGGAGTTATGGCAGAAACAAGGTGCTAGAAATAGCCCAATTAGACTTTGGTCATAGCTATGCAAAGGGGCATAGGTGCACTACTCTCATTGGAAAATAGTTAGTGGTTGTATATGCTTCCCTCTTAGCTTGTGAATCCATTACAGGTACAGGGCCAGTGATGGTGCAGACCACCTACCCTACTGAAGGCTGACTGAGGTCCTGGACTCAGGCCACCTGTATAGGGATAGCCCAAATGCCCACTCTGACAAAGTGGGGTGCATACTTAGAGCAACAAGCATAGTCTTCTATTAGCCCTTTGTCTGAGCACCTACATAGTATGCTGGGGCCAGTACATTTTCAAGTGACAGCCCCCTTGGAACCTCCTTTGTTGGGATGTGATATAGACAATGAGTGGGGCTTGTTAACAAGAGAACATGTAGAGCTTGCAAGCATAGCGCCTTTTTGTATAGAACAGGTGAGCCTGTCTTTAACTAGTTAAATCACTGGATGGTTGCTCCAAGAACTATGCCAGAATGTCACTTATTTACCAGATGCTTACCATTGGTGGGATGAGTGGAAATTAACAGGGTTCAAGCCCCACTAATTTCCTCCCCAATGGCTATCTCTGGGTTTGCGGACATTATGGCTGGCTGTACCTCCCTGCCCATTGGACAGGCCATTGTGCCTAGGAAAGGCCATACAGACAGGAACAAATATTCCCTAATCTTCCTCATAAACCTAATGATTGGCACCCCCATATATCACCATTGACACTGCGAGCACTGAGTCACATGGTATTTCTACCCATTAGCCTTGTTTGTTTCTGGGGTGGTACTATAGATGTAGAACTACAGGTAGAAGCCTTAGCCCAACATGTTGCAGAAGTTTTAGTTACATCCCATCGGGCCCTTTCCCTTTTAATGGATGAAACCACCCAGATGTGGAAGGTGGTTTTGCAAAATAGAATGGCATTAGATATGGTCACTGCTGCCTAGGGTGGAATGTGTGCCCTTCTCCATGTAGAGTGCTGTGTATACATTCCAGACCATCAGCAGCAGGTACAAAAAGCCTTAGCAGAGATAGATGTGGAGGTACAGGCTATTCAGGTCTTATAAGAGGACCCACTTACAACCTGGTGAAGCTCACTGGGCTCCTCCTGGAGATGTTTATTGACTATCCTTGCCTGTGTGGCTGGGGGACTAATAGTCCCTTGTTGCAACCTCTATTGCTGTCGTGGTCTTTGAGCCCAATGCAACTCTCTCTAGGTCAAATCTTGTACTGCCACCCTGTAGGGAGTAGAGTATGGGCCCCAGAGGAAGTACAGGCCAACAGTAAGGGCATAACCCCACTCATCCCTCTCAGTTGCAGATGAGTACTTAGTTATATAAGCATGAGTAGCCAAGTCATCCCATGCAGCTGCAGTGTATATAGTTTCATAAGTATGACTAGGCAAAATGCAATACTTATGCTCACATCACACTGGTGTTGAAATGTGCCACTTTGCCCGTAGTCCTACATAAGGAACAGGTTTGTAGAAAAAAGTTTCTATTTTTCTCCTCTTAATGGTGACTTCAAATGCTTTATTCTCTCTGGTGAGCTCACCACCGAAACCTCCCCTGCAAACACAGCTGACCCCTGATAACCTATAAGCACAATAGTTTGCCAAGAGATGGTTATATATCTGCAGAGCTTGAGTTTATAAGCCAGGGCATCTACACATATGCATATGAAGCCCCTCAAGGTTTAGGATGGTGTGTACGTGGAAACAAAAAGAAAGGTAAATAGAATACATTCATAAACTAGCACAGAACTACAAGGGGTCCAATAATATTATCTGTGTTCAAAGCTGGTCTCCCAGGTTATTTGTACTGTTGGAATTTCCAAAATGTTCCAATTTCCAAGTTGGAAAAATGCAACTATTTCTTTAAATAGTTTAGTGGGATCATTCAAATCTCTAAAATATTTAGACATATGATATGTTTGTCTCTATTTCCTCCTTCCCTGCCCCCACATATGTTAAGAATTATCTGTAGAAGTCGTACTCAAAAGGGATACTTAAAAGAGAGTTTGTTGGAGAATATTTTATTTATAAAAGTGTTAAAGGCCTTTGGGTAGAGCTTGGGGATACAGTGTGTGCTTAACATGCATGGATCTCTGGGTTCAATTATCAACACTAAAACCAAAACAACACAAATAAATAAAACACAATGGTGTTAAACAATTAAGAGAAATTAACTGCTAGCCACAGCAGGAATCTGCTACCATTGCTAGGCCTGAGGTCAAGGTAGGGAGGACTTATTATTGGAACCTAATGCAAAATCAGCTAAGAAGAAGGCTTCCCTAAAGAAGTTGTGGCTTTTACTAAGAGGAATATAGACACTGCCAACCCACAAAGTGGTATAGGGAGATGGTAAAATACATACCACCAATATCTCTTTCTTTCTGTTCTCTGATTCCTGCTAGTACCATAAATTTGCTAATCCAAAATAGAAATTAGAAGAAAAGAGAGTCTGGTTGAAACAATCAATAGATTTCAGACTCTTAGTTTATGGAGCAGAAGGTAAAGTGTACATAGAAGGGAAAGGCATTATGGCATATGGAGAGTATAGTATAATATGGAGATTATACAGCATAAACTGGTATCAAACAAAGTTCAGATTTAAGTTTTTAAAACTATGGGCCTTGAGCAAGAAATTTATTAATTCAAAGTATATATTTTCTTATTTGTAAAGCCAGTCTCAGTAATACCTATACTACAAAGATATAGGGATTAAATATGTACACTTGTGAAGTATTTAGCACAATATAAAACAACATCCAGAAGCTTAATAAATGTTAGTTTTATTTGATATGTATGAAATTCTATAAGGTTAAGTCAACATTTACAATCATAAACATTATCATTCATTGAACTGACAAACATTTATTTAGTACCTACTATATATCAGCCACTATGCTGGGTTATGAGGTACGGGAATGAAAAAAAAAAAAGACAACACTTCTTGCTTTCTTTGAATGAATCAGAAAATCCCTGCTCTGATATACTTTATAAATTGACTGGAGTAAACAAATAAATTGGGAATTAAGTTCAAGTGATGCAATGTCTAAAGACTTTGGAATGAGATTTCTCAGGTTTATATCTTAGATATTCTACTGACTAGGTTTTTGTTTTACTTTGGACAATTTCCCAGTTACACAAAAAACACAACAGCTTAAAACAATCATATTATTACACTCAGATTCTGCGCTCACAGATTTAGAAAAGATGATAGTTTGTATCTCTCAGATATTCTTGGTACTACATCTAAGAAGACTCAAAGGTTCAATGTAGCTACATGGCCAAAAGATAGAATCATCAGAAAGCATTTTCAAACACATGTTTAGAAATAGACATAGGCTGAGACATTGGATGAGTTGTTGGCCAAGGTGTAGTGTTGATGCTATAATCAGTCTGTGTTACTTGGGCTTCCTCACAGCATGGCAGCCTCAGATCTTTTAAATGGCTGCTCAAAGGTCAAAAAATGAGCATCCCAAGAGTAATAGGAGTCCTGTTACAACATCCATTTCAGTCCTGGAAATAAGAGAAAATCGCATCTTCAATAGTGACAAATCCATCTAAATTCAGGGATAGGCAATGAAAACCTCATCTCTCAGTTGAATAAGTGTTATTGACATAAAAGAGTACTTAGTAAATAAGGAATATTGTTACCACTATCTTCTGGAAAATGCAGCCATACTTAACCTGTCTGTAATTTTCTACACCCCCAGCCTTATTTTAATTTTTTTATTTTTAAACAGGGTCTCACCAGTTTGCTGAGAGTCTAAGTTTCTAAGGCTGATCTTGAACCTGGAATTCTCCTGTCTCGGTCTCCCAAGTATTTGGATTACAGGCATGCACCACCATGACCAGATTGAACTCTTTAAATATTTGCTTTTCAACTTCCTAAAGCACAAATGCTGTTTTAAAGCTGGTCACATAATATTTGGGTTCAAACCAGTGAAAAATGTGGAAAGAGTGTTAAAAGGAATATTTAATACATTAAGACCCAGGCCTGGAAGCAGTATGTATTGCTTCTGCTTACCTTCCATTGGCGAGAAATAGTCCCTGTGACTTTACCTAATCGCAAAGGTAGTAGGAAATACAATCTAGCTAGGCAGCCATGTGCTCAGAAAGAGGAGTGAAATGGATACTATTGAAAAAAAAAAATGCACTCTCTTCCATACAGACCAAGGTAAAATGCCCCGAGGCAAGAGACATTATAATAGCTACAAGTTATAAGCAATTTACCAAATGAGGTAGGAGATAGGACATAATGAGTAGAAAAATAAAACAAAATTAAAGACATATGGATATATTAAACTGCGAATATATTTACAATTCAAGTTAAAGAGCTTGTATGATACATGCACTGGGAAACCAGAGAAGGGTTTAAATACAGAAAAGACATTCAGAGAATTATCTCATAGGAATGTAGAGAATGAATCAGAGGAGTTAATATTTGAAGTCATGAAGATGAATTACGAAGTTGTTATGATAGAAATTCAATTCATCCATACTTCTTAACATGAATGGCATGGGAGAGCGTGTCTGGGCAGGATGTGCTGGCAAAACAGCTCAATGAAAGAGGCATGACTTCATTCAATCATTGCATATATTTTCTCTGTCCTTTATGTTCATAAAAAGAAACCCTAGTTAAAGGGTATTTCATTAGTCAGATTTTTATTAGTATAGATGTGATAACCTATTAATGAAGAGGAAAATTATATTTTGGCTCACAGTTTTAGGGATTTCACTCCGTGATCACTTGATACCATTGTTTTAGGGCCTATAGTAACACAGCGCATCGTGGAAAGGATTACATGGCAAAATAAAGCTGTTCACTTCATGACTGGGAAGAGAAAAAGAAAGAGTAGAAGAGACTGGGTTTCCATAATCCCCTTCATGGATATATCCACAAGGACCTAAATTTCCAATAGGCCGCACCTCTTAAAGGTTTCACCACCTCCCAATAGCAGTAACCAAGCCTTTAACACATGGGCTTTGGGTGAACACTTATCCAAACCATAATATTATTCACATGCAGAGTTTATGGGCATATTTCAAAATCCACACTTACTTGTGTGTGTGTGTGTGCTTCTTTTAATCCCTGAACCCTAGTACTAACATTTTTCAACACTATAGCTGATAATGTATATAAAATATTGTGGGTATGGTACTGGGGATTGAACCCAGGGGCATTCTACCTTTGAGCTACACCCCCAGACCCATTCTGTTTTTTTGTTTTGAAACAGGGTCTCATTAAGTTGCTAAAGGCCTTGTAAAATTGCTGAGGCTAGTCTAGAACCTGCGATCCTCTTGTTTCAGCCTCCCAAGTACTGGATTACATGTATCTATCACCACACCCTTCGATAATCATTCATTTTGAAGTGATTTCCCTAAAAGCTACTTTATTTCATCAAATTACCTCCTGATGTTTTTTTAGTTATTGCATACAAATAACTCAGCATACCTCAGTTTTCTGTGAATTTTCCACAAAGTAATATTTTGCCTTTCACTAACCCTTCTAAGTATGTGCAAACATTAACTCAAATACAAATGTGATAAAATGACCCCTCACAACTACCAAAACGTGAGAATAATTTTATATCAGGCGGCTGAAAAGAATAATTTAGATTACCTTACAGTTGTACAAGCAATAAATACTTAGATAGACATAACATTATTGAAGGTTGTGAAAAATATCTAAACATTAGAAAAAAAGTTCTGTGCAAGTTAGATAGGACAAGTTTTTGGAACAGATATGTATTTTTTATTATTATTAACACCAACTCTGACACTTACTGTCTATTACTCTGAGAACGTAATATAATTTCTATGAGTCAATTTTTTTTCTTTAAATTTATGATAATATCTATCTTGCATGAAACAAGAATATAATAACTATAAATTCAATTTGCACACAGATGGAAGTCAGAAATTTTGTATCAAGTCATAATAAGTGCTTCTTAGTTAAAGTATGTCTACTTTGAGCAAGTTTCCCTTCCAGCATTTCATTGATAACTGAGCCCTAGAAATCCAAGGGGAACCCTAAAGAGTTCATCAAAATACATCAGTGGCCATAGGTTGACTCTTGAATCTTTATAGTGAGAATAATTTGTCAATGTGGGAAGAGACTACTACATAAATATAGAGAGAGTAATGGGCTTGTAATTTATGAGAGTGATCATATGAAATAAGGTGATGAGACAGAAAATTGAAAAAACAATAACTTTCAATTTTAGGAAATATAATATGATTCAAAATCAATATGTTGAAGCCTATTCATACAAATGTCTTAGAATAATAAATCTGCTAAAGAATAAGATATGTACTAACTTTTATCTATTCTTCCAGAGTGAATTCACCTTTAAATGAATATGGAATGGTAGTCAAAAGCTGTCTCAGGTAATGTGTCAAAAATCCCAGAGGATAAAAGAGTGCTCTAATTTGAGATAGCAGGAAAGAACAAGGAATGTAAGATTTACCAGAAAAGTTTGAAGAAATAGAATGTCAGCACATGTTTTTAAAATTACATTCTTTATTATTTAGTAAATTTGTCACATTTCAGTTATTAATGACTTAAGTAAAACTTTGTGAAAAGAGAATATTCACCATTTCTAACACATGCCCATTTTTTTTTTCTAGATCAGTGTAGTAGTGAGGGTAATACAACTTTTCTTTGGGTAATTGTCCATGTTACAACTAAATTTAATTTAATAAACATTTATTGTGTGAATGTTATATGAAAAGAACAAGGCTAGAAGAAACTAAGGGGATAAGTAAGCAAAGAAACCACATGACTTCTTGATTTTATAAGAACAAGGGAAATAGACCATAGACACATGTTGAAAATTTCTTATAGACTTGAATTTACTTTCATTTTAAAATAAAGCAAAAATGGAAATCAGATTCAATATTGTTAAGATAATGAAATTAGTTTTCAAATAAGAACTTTGTGTGAGAAATGTGTTAGATTACACAAAGATTTAAATTTTATGGGCAGTGGTACTGAAACAAGGTAATTTAGAAGATAGAGTTCCTAATCTTGGAATTGGAAAATGTATAGGAATTCAAGAGGCAAAGGTTGTACAACTTGCAGAGAAGAAACACCACAAATAAAAGCATGAAGAAAATGGATACTCAGGGAAGAATGGGCCTGAGCTTACAGTAGAACCGGAATGAGGATTGGGAAATCATTTTTAAGAAAAAAAATTAAAAGTGAGATCTTATAATAACAACTTTATTGAGCTATCATCCAATGTCATAGAAATTACCCATCCAGAATGCAGAATGTAATTATTTTTCTTTGTTCACAGAGTTCTGCAATCATTACTTCAGTCCACCTTATAGCATTTTCATCAGCCTAACAAGAAACTCTATATTCATTAGCAGTTAATGCCACTCCCTACTCCCAACCCAAAAGGAAGGAAAGGGAGATTGATCTGTTCTGTGAAGTTTACCTCTCGACTCACTAAGTTTATGAGTATAAAAAGAAAAGCAACAACAACAAATTCAAAGTTTTTAGTAACATTGTGACATGATCACTGTGTGTTTATGGAAAACTATTCTGAAAGTCTTGGGTAGAATGAAGGAAACATCTGAATCACAATAATTCACTTTCAACTCTCTTATGTCGGCTACATCTATCCCAATTTCATATACCCCTAAGAACATCCTTACCCTGCCTGTGGATTGCATTCCACAGAAATTCTTTCCTTTCCAACATTTGAAGCAAACCAGTAAATGTTTGCTGAACGCCACATGCTTACAAGTGGGCTATTCTCTCTTCCCTTGGTTCAAATTGATTTTCCTGAGAGTATGAAGTTAGAGCAGAGGAAAGATCATTTATTGACCAATAGAAAAGTCAATCTAAAAAGAAATATCTAGAGTAGCTCCAAGGGGACCAACCAAAGGAGAAGACACTTTTTGGAGTTGAGATGATGCCATAAAAAAAGGTGATCAGAGTGACTTGAAAATTAACACCCATGCTATGAAATGCAGCTTCCTCCTTTTGCCATTAAAAGGAGGGTGACAGGGGTGTATTTCTCCATGTATACCCCTAAAATTGCATAAAACTGTCATATGTGTAAATATTTCAAATTAATTGTTTTGAAATAAAAGTTCTATTCCTGATTTTGTAATGACCTGGAAAGGTCCAGTTTTTGAATTCTCAAACATCTCAGAATTATATGCCACAATTGCTGCATAAGGAGTCTTGGCCTGGGCCCAGGAACCTTTTTTCTCTATACTTTGTTCCATGGTATTTGAGGTTTTCTCATGAATTAAAGAAATATATCAACCCATAATGTTAAACCCTATGCAAATGCAGCTCTCAAACACTTCCTTGATGGCCAGATGTCAGCATTACCAGGAATGTCCATTAGACAGATCCAGATTCCAAAGTCATGTCAAGGTCAATCAGGCAGGCAGATCTTGTGTTCTGGGTCTCCATAGTATGATCTAGAGGAGGATATGTACTGACTTTTGGTACATTCATGGGAAGTTCCAGTGACCTGTTGCCTATAGGGAAAGGGTAGAAATGGAGGAAGGTCAAAGCAGACCATTTAAATAGCAGGACACAAGGTTTGAACCATTTTTCTAAGGTCTAAGATAGTTACTGTCTTTCCTACATGAACAATCCAAGAAAGCAAAAAAAAAAAAAAAATCTATTAGCTGGCCTACATGAAACTCCATTGCAATAGGTTAAGGCCTGGATACACCTGGACATAAATTCCTTACATAGCAAAGTACTTAAATTGCTCTTCAGCTAAAGCTTCCAGAATCTACTCAAGGATGAGTTGAAACAGAATTTTCAGGAATAGAAATGCTCAGAAGAAGCCATCTCATATGGTCAATGATATTTTGATAGCATAAGCTCAAAATATCCTGTGCAGAACATATAACTGACCCCACCAACACACACACACACACACACACACACACACACACACACACAGTGATTAGGCATGATGGCCACCTGCTCTTGCACAAAAGTATTCTAAAATCCCCTCTTCCCACCAATCAGTGGACAGGCAACTTCTCCCTCTCTTTTCCTATAAATTCCTCCTCTAAAAACCATTTGGGGAAGCAGAGCTGAGCTTATAGCTCTTGGCCTCCTTGCTGATCCTCATGCAATAAGACCTTTTCTCTTTGCAAAAACCCAGTAACATAATACTGACTTTTCTGTGAGCACTTGCCTAGTAGCTTAATCATGAAACTAACTTCAGCTTCCAGAAAAAAAAATGTAGTGGTGAAAATACTGATGGGTCACCCTCTAAGTGCTGGCTGTATACTAAATCATTGGAAATACAGACATTTCAGATGTCACCATGGCCCTCCACGAGCTCTGTCAACCAGAATAGATACATATACCGACAAGGAATTTCAATCCAATTTAAAACATTAATTGAAGACATAACATGTGAGTGTAGGAAAGTTAACCCCTATATTATCATGTTGGGTTCAGAGAATGATGACCACAAAATGTGATGTATTTGTCATGGTTGACAATTTAATGCAAAGGTAAAGGCTCTCTTCTTGAATCCTTCTTATTTGCATTAAGGCCAAGCTGCAAAAGAGAACTTAATTGCCTTTGTCTCCATCAGAAATTCCACTATCCATCTCAGAAAAAAAAATACTGAGGCATATAATCACACCTGGGCAGACATCCATTAGGAAACAATATCTGTTTCTTGGGTTTATTCAAAATCTTAAAAGACTATCTGAGAGACTTTCATTTCTCCAATAATTATTTACAAGCCTTCAAAATTGTCTACATTCCCTTTTGCCCTCTCCCCTATGGAAAAGGTATATATAAGTTTCTGAATAAAAAATGTTAAACAGGTGAATAATCACACTTTGTGATTTTCTCCTTTTGCCCAATAAAAAAAATCTGTATGCTTAATAAACAAATGAAGATACATACAGTGACTCAGAGAAGGTAAGTAACTTGCCCAAAGTTAAGTGGTCACTGGAGAGGGCCTGAGGAGGTCCCAGAGAGGGGATTCCCAACTCCAGAAGATGGGGAGTCTTGACAAATGTCAAAGAGAGAGATTTCAAGGAGTTATAGAGATTTATCAGGAAAATAAGGAATACATATTCAAGGCAGAATGCATAGTATCTCAGGAGTGAGAAGCAGCCTTTTGATGTCTCTGCTGTTTTTTTTTTCTTAAGGAAACTTGATGAGGGGTGGGTATGGGAAGGTATGTGGGGATGACATCAGTCTTGTGATCACATGATGATTTGTCCTGGTCTGGAAAAATGATTTGTAGTGGTCTGGAAATTCTCAGGATCCTTAGGTTGACAGCTCCATTATCTGATCTGTAGATAACATTGGGAAAGTACGCTATATTATTGGTTTCATATCTCCCTTGGCTCAATCTATTCTAAAACTACATATATCAAGAAGCTAATTAACAATACATAGGATAATTTTCACAAATGGGTGAATTTCCAGTAACTTTGTGAGTGAAAATTTGAGATTTCCCAGAAATTTGGGAGTAACAGGCCTGGGAGAAAAAGTGACTTGGAGAGTAAAGGTATGAAGATCTTTAGCCAAGGTTTTCAGATTAAAGTTACTGTCGCCTTTTCATTCCTTTTGTCTCTTTTCTATCTATTTTTATTTTGTTCTACCCTACCATAACGCTATCATAAACTAGAACAAATGCGGTCACTGATCTGTCCATCTCCAGAGCCCCCTGTTCTTTCTACTTCTTGGAAGCTGTCTTTTTAGGTATGAAGCTTCTATCATAGACATTTGCTTATATCCTCTTCCCCTTTATTTTCCTGTAAAACTATTTTATAAGGCCTCTTTTTAACAGTCAGCTTCTTCTCCAATGCACTCTTCATCTCTTTTTCTACTGCTTTTTCTTTTCAGAAATAGCTGGGGAGACTTGTTTTAGTTTTGTCCACTTCTCCTTTTACCACAATCTGTTGGTTCCAGTTACCCTCTTCTTATCCTCTTAACCCATTGTTATTACCAACTAGGAGACTTCCAGGGTCCTGATCAATCTGTGAGGCTCAGCAGGGAATACTGCTTATCTGGGCATTTCATAAGAAAGGAGGAACTTGCATTTGAATACACAGCTCTATCCCCACTGCATGCCTCACTTGGCTCATTACCCTTTTTTAAAAAAAGTTCTTCCTTGCAAGTTTCCCACTAGGTGATTATGAAAAGAATTAAGTGATGTGAATTTCTTAATCAATTTCATGCTGAGAGGATCCGCAAGTTTTAAAAGAAAGAGAGTTTTAAGGAAATTAATACCCTATCTAGTTTGAACCTTTCTCTGTATCCACCAGGCAGAATTCTCAAGGCTGTCAGCAAAAATAAACAATAAATTAATGGATAAATAAAAACATCAGTTCTCAGCTGTAACACACCTTTTCACCTACCACTTAGCAGAGACTGTGTTTGGAATGAGAGAAGCATTTACAACCACTCTGGGGTGTTATAAATTCCTAAATATAGTATAAAATAGCTCCTGTTTATAATGCCCTACTATGCTGCAAATGTTTTAAATTTAAAATGTCTGCTCTCTGCATGTCTTTGTGAAACCTTTTTCTCCTCAAATGTGAGAGATAGTGAGAGATAGTGAGAGATAGAACAACTTTCCTGAGGTCAAATGACTGGTGAGAATTAGACCGAAATTTGAAAATATCTGGACATGAATCCAGATTTCTACAAAGCCATCCTGCTTTCTGAGGTCAATCAAGGATAAAAATTAACAGAAAGTTAGGAAGAAATAATCATCTTAAAATTTAGGGACCAACAGCTTGTCCCAACTCTGGAATAGTACCAAGTTATTATTTTTTGACAGATCAGAAGTTTCAGAATTTCCTGGTATGTTAACCTAATATGGTAGAAAGGGTGGAGCCCTTGGAATGAGATGGACTTAGATTAGAATTTCAGTTCTCTACTTAATTACTTCTGAGACCTCAGAAAAATCACATCACCTAAGTCTCAGTTCACTTTTCTGAGAAATCCATATTACAGATATGTACTCCAGTCTATAGTATGAGTGAGAAAGAAAAGTATATTTTTCTTCAAGCTAGCAAAATTTCTATTTTTAGCTTTCCTTCTGCAAAGGAGGTAAAAATATGCTTTGTTTTCATTAGATGCCCCGCTCTCATCTCCTTCTTTATGGAACTTGGAAGGTCTTACAGAGATATCAGTGGTGAACCATAAAGAAGAGTGGTTAGAGATATCTTCTGCTTGGATCAAAGTCCACTAAGCCCTCCATCATTCTGCATTGTCTTCAAACTCTGCTTCATAGTGACTCATGTTCTATTGCAAATGGATTGGCTGCCTGGTCTCCAACTTATAATGCTAATAGGTAGATGGTCCAAGGTAGAGTTCTGGGACAAAAGCATTATGGCAAGATATCTGTATTATTGTACAATGTACTAACATGCCAGTTTTTCACATAGATGCCCAATGCAACCACAATACCACAGAGAAGCAAATGAATGACTTTGTTAACCACCAAATCAAGATAACCAGGCTTGTAAACATCAAATCAACAACTCTGACCACCAGTTTGGCTGGATGTGCACACCAAAACTGTGGACACTTAGGAAAAACTACCTACAGAACATCATGTTCCTGAGGCCCTGTTGTTCAGCCCTCCAGCTACAGTTGGTTGCAAGAAGGAAACCACATATGAATAATTCTTCCATGGTCCTCTAGATTGTCCACCCCCGATGAGACCCTGACTGTAATATTCTAAGTGTCCCCTACCAGCTTGAAGCATCCAGAAAAGATCTATGGCCCATTTCCCTTACAGCAGTTAGAGTCACTTCATCAGAGAGGGGGTATGGAGCAGGGCAGGGGACCTGGAAACAGGAAAGATTAAAAGAGACCATCTGTATAAAGAAAATAAAACAGGGAAGGTTAATAAGATGTAAAGGTAACAATGACCAGGCAAGTACTATGGAAATCGAACCAAAATTTCAGCCCCTTCTGTGGGCTGTATTCTGAGGACAACCCATGTAAACAAGGATGGGGGGAGGTAAGCCGACAATTCAAATTAAGGATTGACACAGGTCAAAGGGCACTGGGTCCTGTCTTAGCCAGCATTCTCACAAAGACCTGACCATGCAACTTAGAGAAAGGAAGATTTCTTTGCTCATGGTTTTCCTTGGAGGTTTTGGAGTTCAGTCCATGTGAGGCCAGGGGCCATGAATCTCAGGGAACAGCAGGAAGTGGAGAGAGGGAGAGCACAAGGCTCTCACATCATAGAGGCCAGAAGCAAGTTAGAGAGCCAAGGGAGGTACCATATATAATCCCAAG
The DNA here is from genome assembly GCA_004027185.1 of Glis glis. Taxonomy (NCBI): domain Eukaryota; kingdom Metazoa; phylum Chordata; class Mammalia; order Rodentia; family Gliridae; genus Glis; species Glis glis. Next base: position 27,955 of record PVJS01020942.1, read on the forward strand.
GGTGCAGCCGCAAGGAACCACCTTCTCCAGCCACACCCTACCAGCCCAGGCCACCAATCAGATAAATCTATTACAATGGATTTATCCACTGCAGAGATTACAACCAAGTCCCACTTCCAACATTGCTAACTTGTTTCCATGAAGGATAGGGAAATATTCTATTTTAAAACCATTACAGTTTTCTAATACCCGATTCTGACCAATCACAAAAGAGCAGATAGGGAACCTCAATAAGGTATAAAAGCTCACCTCCCCAGGACTATAATGTTTACTCTCCTTCAAGGACCACTCCCCCACCTCTGTGGGGGGAGCTGCTTTTGTCTTCTATATTTTCCTTGAACTTTATTCATTGAAAACTGCTGAACAAAAATCCAACAAGAGGAAACATCCTTTATCAATAGAATGTAGTTTGGGTGACTTTTTAAACTGTGGGCAAATGAAAATCCTTCTCCTGGTCCCAAAATATGATAGGACAAGAGGCCATCTGTGAGTTTATAATGTCATGGACACAAGAGAGCTCTTGTCACTTCTCCCCTTGGGTTCTGCCCTGCCATGAGCTCCAACCAGACAATAGGCTGGATGTGGGCATGCTTAGCATATTCCTGCCTGGAGAATTCATTTGTAAATTCTATCCTTCTTTATATATCAACATTATTTTCAGGAGCAATTATGAAATAACAATAATGATTAGAAAAGTAATGTAGACAGTAAAAACTATCTTTCATTAAAGATTATATATATAATTATACCAGTAAAAAGTAAACAATAAAACGTTACAAAATAAAGTATTGGATTTGTACTTTGATTGCATGAATATATCTAGGAAGAAAGGGGGAAAATTTAAACCTAGTAGTGCTTTATTGCTGTAATGAAACTATTATAATTTAATAATAAGCTGAGCATGGTGGTGCACACCTGTAATCCCAGTACTTGGAAGGCTGAGACAGGAGGATCACAGGTTGGAGACCAGGTTTAGTAATTTAGTGAGACTCTTAGCAACCTAGTAAGACCCTGTTTCAAAATAAAAAATGAAAAGGGCTGGGGGTGTAGCTTCGAGGTAGAATGCCCCTGGGTTCAATCCCCAGTACTATAAAATAATAATGATAGAACCTATAATACAAAATTTTAAATATTAGAGATATTATTTAAATTAAGTAAAATATTTGTTATGATCTAAAATGCATACTTACTAAACAAAATTATTACACCTGACAGTTTACTTTATTTTGCTTTTTTAAATTTTAAACCCAAACAAAAATTTCTCCAGAAGTGAATTAATTCAAGTACTGTGTAATGGTCTGGATTTAGAGTGTCCCCCTAGCCCTCATGGAAACCAGGCAGCCATGTTGGAGGTGGGGCTCGGTTGCTAAGGAGGGGTCCCTGTGGATCTGACTTTGGGATTATATAAGGTCCCTCCCCCCCTTGTTTTCTCTCTTGCTTCTGGCCTATGTGATGTGAGAGCAGAGCCTTGCTCTCTCCCTCTCTCTGCTTCCCATCATCTTGTCCTGAGCTCCTCAGGCCCTGCCTGACATGGACTGAAACTCTGAAATCTCCAAAACTATGAGCAAATATATCTGCCTTCCTCTAAGTTGTGTGGTCAGTTTGGGGTCACAGCAAAGAGAATGCTAACTGAGATATTCTGTTTCCTTATTTTTACAATTGCTGTCCTATCATTGTTTATTTTCTACATTCTGCTTAAATGAGGCATAGGGAATCATCAAGTGATAAAGAAGAGAGATAAAATAGCTCTGAATCTTTAAAGGTTACCCTAGAAATGGATTTGCTTGTTGCTGAGTATATGGGCTGGGGTTCGTATTGGTTTCCTTGGGTATCAGTGTCAAAATAATTAGTTGCTTAAAATAACAGAAATGGATTCTTTCTCATTTCTGAAGGCCAGAAGTCCAAAATCAAGGTGTTGATGGAGCCACATTCCCTCCACAAACTCCAGGGGAGACTTGTCCCTTTCCTTTTCAACTTCTGGTGACTATCAGCATTCCTGGGCTTGTGGCTGAACCATGCCATTCCTCTGTGTGTATATGACCTTCTCTTCTCTGTGTCTCTTTCCTGCATTTCTCTGTTAAAAATACTTGCCATTCAATTTGGGGGTCTCTTCCTACAATTATTCAGGATGGTCTCATCTCTAGAACCTCAGTTACAACTGCAGAGGACATTTCTCAAAATAAGGTAACATTCACAGGTTTTGGGAATCGGAATGTGAACACTTTTTGAAGTTACAACAGAGACCCACGGAATAACTGAGAGGTCAACTCAAACCTTCTATATAGAATTCAGTATTTATTAAAAGATAAGCCTAAAAGAAACATCAGCAAATCATTGTTTACATATATATTATGAAAACTCAACATTAACTGTAGCAATCATTTAGAACTTAGATTAAGAAAATATTTTTATCTGAGAGAAGCAGCTTATTCCTGGCATTATTTAGATTAATCTGCACATGGTGATAATAAAAAGCAAACTTCTAGTTGATTTTATTGTTATTGTTCAATTCTTGCCAGATGATGTATCCCTTTATTGCTCGGGGGACCCAGGGTAGAGCAGGTCCCTCTCCTTCTCCTCCAGTCGCCCTCCATACCCCACTGCAGGGCACACGAACCTACTTCCCAACCCTATGAATGTACCTAATGGTTCACCACCTCCTGGAATTGATCCAGGGAAGTGAGCAGAGGACCCTTTCCTGGGATTTACCCCTCTCTCTCTCTTCTCTCATATTTTCTCTAAATCTCATTTTTTTTCCTGCCATCCTAAAACTCACTGTAGTCTGAAGGACAGAGCGTAATAAGGAGATATGAGCAAGCAACACACAACCTTCTCGATCTCTTTTCTCCCCAAGTGTTTCCTATATGCCGAAAGCTAGATTCCCTTAGGAACGTAAGCATTTTAAACCATATGGTCCAAAAAGACTCTTTCTTTCCTGCTTTATGTTTCACATCCCTTCCCTGAGGCATACCACACTTTGGGAACACTGATGTAGAAAATGAAAATCTTTATCTGGGGCTTTGGGGGCTAGTTACACCGTTTCCCCACTAGTGGAAGCAGAGACATTCCCTTCAGGTTCAATTATTTCCCAAGTGCCTTGCTTGACCAGAAACGTAAGGTCTTTTTTTTTTTTCTTGGACCTTAAGTTTCAGAATCTGTTTTGCTCAGTTAGCCTGAGCAGGCTGTGGATGACAACCAGGCTTCAGGTTCAATTCTTAAATTTAGGCTAGTCACCATGGAAGGGTCAGGAGGTCACCACGTGGTATCTGTGCGGTCTCCTCGTGAGCCAAAGAACACTCCATTTCATTGTTTCCCTCAAACTATTCCCCCCAGCAGCATCTTAACTGTCTCCTCGTAGTATGTTTCACCAATGTAGTGCATGTGCTACCCTATTTCAAAATTAAAAGTAAAAAGGAGATTATTTTTTGCAGTGCTGGCGATGGAACCCAGTGCCTCACACAAACTAGGCAAGTGCTCTCCCACTAAGCTCCATCCCCGCCACAGAGATCTCTTATAAAAGGCAAGGTTTTCTGGTTTTTGTTTTTGCTTTTAATTTTTATTCTGGTAGACTTCTTAGGAAACATCTATGAAATCTTGAAAAATGAGTTATTGCAGCTCCTCATTTGCTTGTGTGTCATTATTCCTTCACCCTGAAGAGAGCTAGATTAGGCCTAACGGAGGATGCTGCTTCTACACTAAGTTTTAGTTCACCCTTCACAATTCCATTTTTTTTTTATTTTCTGCACAGTTGCAATATCCCTCCTTCTACATTGAAGGTTACTATAAATTTCTATAGTGTCTTGAATATTTGTATTTCACAAACGTATTTGGGACAACTTTCTCCAAGTTATTTATTTATCTATCTATCTATTTATTTATTTATTTATTGTGGTGCTGGGGATTGAATCCAGGGACATACTACCTCCAAGCTATACCCCCAGACCTGGATTTATTTTTTATTTGAGAACAGAGTCTCACTAAGTTTCTGAGAACCTTGCTAAGTTGCTGGTTTCAAACTTGCAATCCTCCTGTCTCAGCCTCCCAAGTACTGGGATTGTCAGTGTGCTCCACAGTGCCTGGCTTTTTTTTTTTTTTTTTTTTTT